>JABUQX010037805.1:42500-66873 GCA_015478945.1 Trachelipus rathkii
GTATAAGTAATAATAATAATCTATTAAATATAATATAAAATTGTGATATATGTAGATAATGATATAGAACATATTATAATAAGATAGAAAGATAAAACAAAGATAATACAAATCGAAAATGAGAGAGTAGAGTTTGTATCTCAAATTATTAAAATATATTTTTTAATATATTAAATATTACATATTAAAAGTTATTTAACAAATAATGAAGTAAATTCGATTGATGAGTTGCTATGAATTTTGTATCGATCTGAAAATTGTATAGATAAAGGGATGTGTTTGAATCTTTCTATTTATATTGTGTTTATTTTATATAGTGTTTTTGTTTCTTTTAAATTAAGAATATCCCTTTGTTTTAAAATTCAAGTGTATTATTTAAAGGAAACATTTGAATAAGATATGATACGAAATATGAATGAAGACGGCTTTTGTTTTAATAAGACTCTATATTTAAGATATTATTTTATTAATTTAATCCATAAACATAAATTTTACGTAGTAAAGGTTATTCTTGAGCGCATATTAAACAGATTGCCATTTATGCATGATTGACATTGGTCAGCATGGAGTTACTCACTGTTACTTGTTTCAATCTTTTAACGTTTAAGCCCAAAGTACAATTGTTCATAAGTCGGTGATGTATCCATCTTATAAAGAATATTTCGCTGTCCGATTCACATTACGCCTTAAACTTTGGGACTCCAATTACCTAACTCTATATTATTCAATATATATTGTTTGAATAAATTTTAACATTTTGTATACATGATAAGTTTAAAATAGTTAAAATATCTCTAAATAATCTCAATATTATTTTATCAAGAGCAGCTTCACAGGGATCAAAAAGCTTCAGAGGCCAAAGGAAAGAGGATTGCTGGCCCAAACTGACAGGGGCGAAAGTCCTACCAGAGAAATGGTGTAGAATGTAGAATTATTTAGATTACGTAACAGTATATGATAAAAAATTTACACGTTTAATTTTTCATAGATAGATTCTTCTCATATCGAAAAATTTGAGAGAAAATGTCGTCCGAACCATTGCCACTCATTATCTAATAAAGGTTTGATTTTCTATATACTTCTCAGCAGTTTAGTATAAATAAAGAATGTTATAGATTATCTCATTGATAATTGTGCATGTATTTATTAAGAACGTGTGGTATACAAAGCATAGATATTCTCTTCTTAACTCGGAATTTTTTTTCTAATCTAAAATACAATTCTTTCAACCTTCTTCACTCACTCTAACTTACTTTCTTTTAAATTCCGTCATTATGGGCAGGTCGGACTTTAATTACTTAAATTTAATGTTGTTTAATGTTAATGTTGTTAACTCTAATGTTGACTTTAATGTTAACTTTAATGTTGACTTTAATGTTGTTATTTAGCTGGTTTGTTCCCATCTTATTAAACAATTTGTTCTTAAAGTTAATGCTAATATTGTTAACATTAATGTTGACATTTCAGAAGTTCGAGTTACGGTAAGGAGACACGAAAAACAGAGTTCTCTATATTATAAGGTTAGCAGGAAAAAAAACATAGGATACAAAACACGGTTATTTTTTATGTTTTCTTTTATTATTATTGAAAATTGTACTTGAATATCGTTGATCAACTTGTGTTGTACAATATGGTTGTGCATCTTTCGAATTTTGATGATCTGTTGTGAAATGGTTTAAAAGCATTTAATGCTATTGTAACACTGTTGACTGTGAATAGTTGTTTTTTTGATATTGCTAGACTGTGGTAGTGTGACCCAGATCTCATTAAATATTTATTCTTAAAGGTTGTTGACAACTGTAATTGTGGGCGAGATATTTCCATAGAATTATAGGTTGCTGGCATTACTGAGTCCATGAGGAACAACTCACCAAAGTGGGCGAGGAGAGTAAGGTGGCAACTGGGACGATCCAATCGTAAGACGATCGACGAAGGAAGAGAGCAACAGGTGTTAGTATTATCGAAGGAAGATTCCTTTAATATTAGCGTAAATTAAGAAGACAGTTAAAATTGGAAACCATAAAGTAAAAAAATAAAAAATTTCAGTGTTAATTAACAGTTTTGTATAAGAAAGAGAGAGAAGATAAAGGAACGTTTATTATAAACAGACATTATATCTCGATAATTTAATCTGTATCACAATAATATAAATGAATTTTTTTGATATTAGTAATAATGTAATTTTTACCGGGGTATTTTGTACTGTGAATATATATTAAATATAATTATATATATAAATATATATTATATATATAAATTATAAATATATATTATATTATAATATAATATATATATATTAATTATATATATTATATATATTAATATTAATATTAATTAATATATATAATATATATATATAATATAATAGATTTTAAGTTTTTATAATTTATATATTATATTAATATATATATAATAATATATAATGATATTATTATATATATTATATTTAATAGTATATTCGTGTGAGTCATTGATACCTGGATAAGAATTTAATACACTCATATTGTAGTATAGGCAGAGTATTATAGTATATATATATGATTTAATATGTTACCTATATATTCGTTTTATAAATAAGATTTAAACTGTAAAATATACATATAATAATATACCTAATATATATATATATATTATATTATATAAATATATAATATTAATAATATATTATATATTAATATATAATATATATTTATATATAAATAATATTAATATATATATATAATATATATATTATAATATATATATATATATATATATTAATATAATATATATAATATATATAAGAACTATAAACGATAACATCGAAAACATATTTTTAATTAATATTTACATTTATTAACTATAAGGCAAGTTATTTTTAAAATAGCTTTCTTTCTATATATATATTTACCTAATATACTGTATAATTTTTAAAATCTACAATTCCATTGTGAGTAATTTTACTTTAGAGCCTATATTCATTTTTTAATATAAATATAGGATGATCTCTCGTTTTATAATAGTAATAAGTTTTAAAGCGTTTTTATTCTTTATTAATATTAAAATCTACACTTACTTACTCCTTAGTCATTATATTTCAACTATCTATCTCTATTCTCTAATTGACTAAAACCACTTTTAAATAAAGTTATATATAATAAATATTTAAATATTACTATATTATAATATAGATAATATATAATTGATACAAACTCCAATGTGAAATCAAATTTTAACCTCTCGTGAATAGAATAAGACAATTAATAATAGTATTATTCTCACATAAAAAGTATTTTTAATTGGCTCGCTTCTCTAGGCTCTACATTATTTTATTTCGTATTATACATATTTTCTCAAAGGGAGAGAGTATCATTTACTTATCTAAGTATAAGACGCGTAAAACTAATTTAAGATATTTACACATACTTTAATCCGTTCTTTTTATTGAGTGCGATGTGAATATGAATAGTATGCGTGCACAGGAACAGCTAGCCCTGACTCGGCATTAATTTAAAATCTATTGGTATTAGCGGAGCATATCATGGGAACGGTCATTATCTTCAGGGTTATGATGTTAATATGTAAATTTATTTAACTATTAGATTCAGATTATGAAGCTATAATTTAAGAGAATTTCTAAGGCCTCTGCTATACAAGCGGCTTTAACGCAATTTGGGTTGTTTTTCTTTTTTAATTAATTGTTATTTTGCATTATTAATGATGCAAAATAGCTTGTTTTTTTATTTTTATAATTACTTTTATATAAAAATTTTATAAATTATTAGTTATTTGTAAACTTTTACAATTTCTACTTGCAATATTAAAAGCCTATAAAATTTATTGGTGAGTGTAGGGAGCTATATCATTAAAACTGTAAGTTGGTATACCCTATTATTTATTATTTATTAATTATTCGTATTTTTATGCTCGTTGAATTTATTATATGATTAATTATTGATTATTATATTATAAATAATATATATAATATTAATTATATTATAATATTAATGTGGATTGTTCAATAATAAACGCTGCTTATATTATTATAATAATATTTAGATTTTTAATAAATTTAATGAATATATATTTCTAAGATATATATATATATAAATTTAATTTATTTTTTATTAATATTTTATATTTTATTTAGAGTGTAATTATATATATATTATTTTATCTATTTAAATATCATTTCAAAAGTTATGAATTATTAACTATATACAACGTATTTACGCAATATGTATATACACATATAAGAACACATATGAAGTAAATAATAACATCTATATATAAGTATAAAATATTATATATTATAGATAGTATATATATATAATTGAGCTTATTTTTTTAGTGCTTTTCTTTAATGTTTTTTCTTTTTATTTTTGCTTCAAATTTCCTTTAATATAAATATAGATAAATATAATAAATAAATTATTGAACAAAAATAATTTAAGAGTATAAAAATATAATTTATAATCACACTCACCTCACTTAACTGATTATAGGATAACTTTTATCAGTATTTCTATATGTGTTTAAAAATTTTAAACATTAAATATAAAATTAATAGTATTCCTATTCTGATTCACAGTTCTTATACTCATTTCTGTAATATTTACTTTTTCACACATTGAACTACAATAATATTTTAAGATGAAGTGAGAGCCACTGTACACTAATAATCATTAACATATCTCAAGGTATAAAGAAAATTAAATATTCAAATTTCTTTTACTGGTTTCTCTGTTTGTCAACTTACAGTTACTACTCAATTTATTAGATATATAGATAGTGTAGTTTATTTTATTTTGTTCAGCACATTCCTATTATATGGATCAATATTAATTGTGACTAATGAAATAATTCTTTTTTTTTGATATATAATAAAACCAAATATAATAATATTATATGTTATGAAATTTTTTTAAGCAACGAAAATGCTCTATTACTAAATAAATAAATATGAAAATTAATAAGAAAGAATTTAAATGAAATTTTAAAAACAAAACTTTTTTAAAGATGTTATTATTAATGTGTATATGGTAGTGACGCTTTACTCATAAGGTTAATGAAATGTTTAAATTATAATATTTATAAAAATATATACTCTAAACTCCTTGTTTTACGTTCATACTCTCCAGTAAGTTGCTTTAATTTTGTGTCATTGTATATTGTCCAGCGATCTAATATCGAATTTTAAAGGGTTAAAAGGATAATTATTTTATTCAGTTGAAAGAATGATATAACAGTAATTTCTGGCATTTTATGTTATTCGCTTTGTGCGTTATTCTATATGTTTTTATTTATTTGCATTCTTTGTGAGTATCTCTTTTTCTTCAAATAATATATATATATTCGTCGTCTCTAAAATATCTATCGGGACTAATTTCTTTAGTTATGTCTCTTTTAATCGTAATTTCATTCCTCTTCTTCTATCTTTCTTCTTCTTGGTTAATATTTTAATAGTTAGGTTGTGAATGATTTCTGATACTATGTGTTAAGAAAGAATTGACGGGTTTATTATTCTCCAATATGATTCTTAATTTACAATTTCTAATCTTACTTCTTTATATCATATAATTTTTTTGCATATTGTTTAAATATTTTTTTCTGAGCATTATTCTTATTTATATAATATGATTATTTTGAATGTATAGTAGCTCAATGCTGTTGAGTTTTATTTATTGTCGATGGTCATTCAATTCAATGAGTTTTGTTTTTACTATCTTCTATCCGATTCCTTTTTACTAAAGATCTTCTTTTCTTAATTTGACGGCCTTCGCTGTTCTCGTGCATTGTCCCGTGTTGTTTTCTTCTTTTTGATTTACTATCATACTACTTGCATCTCTGTCGTATCCATCAATAGCTATTATCTTGCTATTATTCTGCTATCTATTTTCTATAACTATTTCTTTCTCTATCACATTAACTTTAAATCTAATTTTGATTATTACGTGATAACTTTAATTTTTTCTTTTGTTATTATATGTTTCTTGTTATATAATTCCTATCTACCTCTGGTCCTCGTGTTTCCTTCTTGTTCATTTTGTTCCGTGTTTCCCGACCGCTTCCTTTCCAAAACCTATATCTGGTAAAGTAATCTAATATCATCAAGGTTCATTATCGACGATTCTTCTACTGTTTCATCTCTTTCTTCTCCTCTCCCTCTGTGCTTCCTGAGTTCTTTGGATATTTTAAAAGGTGTCTATAACCTTTCAGTCTTCTTTGTCTGTTTTCTTCTGTGCTTTTCCCTTGATTCTATCTCTGATATCCATTTTTTCTCTTCTGAGTTGATTCTAAGACTACTTTCTTCCGCTCTTGAAGCGAGCTCCTGCATTTCATATTCTCTTGCACTCTCTATGCTTTGTTTTCTTTTCTCTCTGATTTCCTTCTTCTCTGTTTCTGTGGATTGCTCTCATCTCTGCGTCTCATGATAAAATACACATCTATTTGCACTTTAACCAATTATTTTTTACATATATACACTTTTTTATCCAATTTCTCACAACGTGGTGATCGTTTTTTTCTCTTCATTGTTCTTTTAATACATGCTTCTTGCTTTACTTCGCTATGTACTTTTGTCTTTCTTCATGGTGTTTTCTTCTATATTCCTTTTGCTATACTACACTTTTAACTGGTGTCTAACTATCTCTTTCTTTTATTTTTCTTTCATTCATTTATTCATCTATTTTGACTCTTTACTATTATTTTTACCCTATTCAATTTGTTCTTTATATTTATCATTTATTTTTTTTATTTTTTATCTTTTGTATTTATTTTATTTCGCTCAATTTTATTCTTTTTTTTATACCTACTTTTTTATTTTCTTATTTTATTTTATTTCAGTTCTTAGTTGGAGAAAAATTGGTTTTATAATGACGCTAACATAAACCAGCTCTCTGCACTTTAGTCTTCTTCTTTAGTTTCTTCTAGTTAGTTCATTTTAGTCTCGTTGTATCAGTCTATAGTCTTAGTTAGTATATGATTTTAATTATATTATTTATTATAGTATATTATTATTTATTGATGTCTATAGTAGTATGTATGTTTAAAAACGTAATTAGAGATTTGTATGGTATTGATGTGATTATTATCAAACATTGTATTCTATTTTATATTCTTCGAGGTAGCGCCTTTTAAAACCTCCATTCGATACCTATAGTATTAGGTACTGATATATATATTATATTTTTTGTCTCTTCTATCTTAATTGTACTTACATATAGTTAACTGTGTTAATTACTCTCTCAACACTCTCTCAGCAAAAACACTTTGATGATCAGACGAGTGATGATATAGATGAACCCCTCTCTCTACCCTCACTCCCTAAAATATGGAGGTTTAAAACTCTTTTTTAATTGAATTTGTGTTTATCTATTGCGGAAACTATACCAATTATTATTTTTAAAATGAGAAATATAATAATTAAAAAATTAAACATAAATATAATATTTATAACCTATGTATTAATAATAATAAGGTATATATATAAAAAGTATATAAAAATGAAAACTGATTACCTAAATCTAAATATACTATATAAATATACTATAAAAAGATATCTCCGGTTTACGTTTTCTTTTAACTACATATCCTGTTTTAGTGTAACGTTTAATTATATATCTCCTCGTGAATGTGCTCAATAAAATATTATATGTTGTACATTAATTTGAGAGAATTATACTTAAAGTAAGGTGATTCAATAGCTCTCAACGTATTCGCACAATGCTGTGTAAGTAGTCCTCAAACTTGAAACGTAATACGTCTTTTATCTTACATACTGTCAGTAATATAGTGATAATATAAATACACATAATAAGCATTGAATGAACAAACTTGCAGTCTGTTATTATAGTATGTGGTTTAGTTATTTAGTTATTTATTAATATATTTATATGATTGTAATTTTAGTGTTATTTTAATTTTAATTGTGATTGTATTTATTTATTTATTTATATTATTATATTGTTATGTTTATTATTATATATTGTCTGATTATTATATATATATATATTTTAATAGTTATATAATTATTTAATTATAATTTAATATAATTTATTTATTAATATATATTAATTTTAATTTAATTAATTATATAATATATTATTATATTATATTATAATATATATTTATATATTCTATATAATTGAATTTTATTATTATTAATTATTATTATTAATTATTATTATTATTTTGCTTGAAAGCCCTATAATAAAGCCTTTAATTGCAAATTCTCGTATTTTTTATTATTTCTCAGAAAGGGGAAGCCAAGAGAGAATATTTAATTACTAAAATAATATTTTTAATGATCTCTATTTATTACGAGCAATTAAAATCTTGCTTTTATTGTAATTACGTACATTATAAAATTTGTTCTATATTGGTGTATATAATACTACTTATCATCCCTTATTTTAGATACTCGAGTCATTTTTTTAAATTTATTACGTAATATTTTCATTTATAAATGCTTAATATAATTACTATAATAATTATAAGTTTATATAATTAATTTATTGTAATTATCTAAATGTGCCTATATATTAATAATAATATATTATATTAATTAATTATATGATTAGTTTATATATGTTATTATATATATTTAAAGCTATCCTAAAAGAGTTAATATATATGTTATATACCTTATCAATAATAATTTATATATATACTTATATTTAATATTAATATATATATATATATATTATATATATATACAGCTCTCACCTCGCTATTAATAAATAACTTGGCGTTGAGCATTGGGACTGGTACTCTCGCCGTTAATTAGAAATAAACGCCGTACTATAACAATATTAATAGCTATATTTCTATTCGCCTCTCGTAGGTGCCACTCCATAGAGCAATAATAACTTATACGTATCGATGTTATACCATAAGATCTAATATTTAAGGTGCAATACTAAATATTAACTACTATTATAATCAGTGAGTAATCAATATGGAAAATAGGTATGAGTCTAAGTTATTTATGAGCATCGCATGAGAGTATTACACTCTATGTTCTCAGATAAGTTTTCAGAGTATGCATCTCTTTTTTTGGGGGCGGGGGGACAGTCAACATCGATCTACCCACCCACCTGAACACAAAGTAAATATATGAAATATAAAATTTTACATTTCAGAAAGAACCTATTATTTTTTTATTTTTGTAGTGTCAAGAACGCTTAGTTAATTATTCTATTATAGACAAATGGATGGCTAAATCTTCATCATAACATGAATCGTAAAAAAAAAAAAAACACATCCATCCTGGCTTTGCAACTATCTCAGATCTAAAGTGATGTTGGGTTAAGTGAATTGAAGTCATATGAGCAAGCCAAACTAGATTATTCAGTTGAAAGTGTTATAGCTATTTGAGTGGCTTATATTGTGAACTAAATGTACAAAATAGAAGTCTCTCTGATTAGTAGGCTTAGTTCTTACGTTATGTAAGTGAGTATGAAAAGTTGCTTATATAACATGCTAATGGGCATTAGCTATATGACAAGCATATATTTCTATTTGACTAAACTATTACATTGAAAGTTTGAATATATCCTAAGTGCTTGTATTTAGTCGATACTTGCTGTTCTGTATCGGTGCATTCGTTTACATTATTCCTCACAACATATAAGTAATGTATTAGATAGAAGAGCGGCCGTATTGCGAAACCGCCGTTTAAGCGGTAGGTAGCCGTTATTTTGGCGAGGGTGCTGGAACTTATATATTTTATTATATATATAATAGTAATATATATATATATAATATATGTGTTTACACTCAAAGTGTTTTGAGTTGTATTGGCCAGTATATTATGGCCATTTATTTTTTCACCGAGGTTATATTGGTATTCGCTTCCTAGAGGTATAGTGGACTTATTTATTTAGGCATTAGTGCAACAGGTGATTATTGGTTATATTAATTAAATTGGTATTTTATGAGTTTAATTAGGTTAATTTAGTGTATTATATTATTAGAGTACTAAATTTAGTAATATCCGAATTTGGTATTGGTTATTTTTCCTATGTCAGCTTGTGCACATGGTTCGAGTATTTAATATATAGAGTCTTTCTAGGATATATGAGTGATGTTTCTTATAAGTCTTCTATAATTATTATCGTTGTCTATGTATCTTTTTATGTTATTGTACAAACGAAAAAAAAAAGAAATTTCAATCCAATCATAATTGTTAAAGATACGCGCTTCTTTTTTGCACACTCTTTTCTTCAATTACATGTAATACAATTTATAATATAATACTTATGGTGGATTTGCGTGTTTTTTTACCTTGCTCCAAGTCAAATTAATATTACTCTTGTAAGAATCTATAAGGATTAAGTTTCCAGAGAATTTGCCTTAGTCGATGTTTTGCTGGATAGTTGTGCTCGTGCCTCGCTGAAGTTTTTAATTTCGCATTGTGTTGCATTATATGTTCCAATGTATCTCGGAGAATACTATTGGCTGTCATAAAGCTATAAACCTCAAGTCATCAATGAGTAGTAATTAGTCACTGCTCAGAAAATTGTGTGTTGAGTGTTTGCCACTAAAAATTACGAGAATTACACATAAACACATGTGCGAACATAGAGGAAAACACTGGAAGTTAATACACGTAGTATTACCCATATATATATCCCTAACTGTTTTATTCTCACATGCTCTTTTCTATAATCTCATTACTTATTCTATATTATATAAAGATTATTAAAGGTGACAAGTTCTCACCTACTAGTAAAAAGTATTTATCAACTTATGTTACTATAGGTATAATATTATGATAAATTGTTTTAGTGTAATTTATTTAATTGCTCTAAATTATATTATTGGTAAAACCATAACATTACTTGCTTTGCCTATAAGTTAATCGTAAATTAATTCAACAAGGTATACATTCAATACTTTTAAAATACTTATCTTGAATAAATATTGAACGTATAGTTATAATATTAAAAGAAACCAACACAAGATGAGTGGGTAAATGGATCAACACTCCTAAATACCCCAAGAATTTACCAACTACTCATTTGAGAAATATGCAGTAATAGTATATATAATATACATATAATTATATTATTAGTAATCAAAATATAATTATTAAGGGTTGTTTAAGTTAGGAGTGTTAGTTATATATTGTTTCTTCAACAAATCATTGAAACAATTGCAAAAAAAATAAAATTAGTAGTAATTGAGGGGTAGACAGACCTACTGAGCTAATAAATGGTATGTATATAGTGTATATTAATACGTATTAATTATATTGTAATATATATATATAAAGTTAATTATTATGTTAATATTATTATCATATTATATATTATTAAATTATATTACATATATATATATTAACGATATATTAATATATATATAATATATTATATATTAATATATATATATAATATTAATATACTATTAATATATTATATACTAATTATAATAAATACTATATTATATATATATATATATATAATATATGGCATAATTGAGAAAGTACTTGAAGTATTGTTTCTTATATTAAATATTTATGAGTATATGTTAATTTAGGTTGATCTATTATGGTTAGGTAAGGTAGTTAGGTTAGGTTAGGTTGTGTATAGTGATTAGGTTAGGTTAGGTTATAGGCTAGGTCTTAGGTTAGGTTAGTTTAGGTTCTGATTATAGGTAAATTAAGGGTTAATAGAGAGAATATAGGTTAATAGAGATTTTGGGCAAATTTTAATGCTCTCACCCTAAAACTTGAAAAATAATACAAAACAATTTTTAAATAAATAAACAAAATAAATTAATATTTTGTATTTATTCGCTCCTGGATATAAGTCACAGCTTTATATAAAATAAGCCTATATATATATTATATATATAAATATTATATAATATATATATAATATATATAATAATATAATATATATAGTATATATTTATATATATATTAATATATATAAATATAGTTATATATACTATACTATATATATATATATTATTATTGAGTGAGTAAATTTATTTCTCAATATTTTAAATTTATATACTAAAATTTACATATATGAAGTGAGAGTCTCAAATAGGTCTATGCAGGAGACGGAGCCTCGGTAGAGTCACGGAGCTTGAAAATTCATTTTATTATTATTAAACAAGTAATCAAATTGATTAGCCATAGCTAATAATTTAATATTATTGTTAATATGATTAGAGAGCCTTTAAGCGTCTGAGGGTTACATAGATTTTAAATAAATAATCAGTGAGGTACTGATTTATTAAATGATTAATATGCTCTCAAAAATAATTTTATAAAGAATGTGGAGGCTCATTCTCTCTCTTTTTAAGGAATACTGGAGTGTAAGACTGGGGCTCGATCAGCTGGTTGATTTTGACTCTATTTTATATTTTCTAAAATAAAAATAGAGTTGGTGTTCACAGTTAGCAGAAATCCATATAGAAATTTACACCAGCACCGGGTGAATAACAGAAGTAATCACGGTTCACCAAGATCACATCAATAATATTATTTATAATTTTAAAATGTTAATATAATGTGTCACATAGAATGATGCTTGTACTTCATAGCGATAATTCGATAACTTGTGTAGACCTCACGCTCAGTTGTTCTGAGTTAACAGTTAACAGGAGTCTTTATAAGTGCCATACTTAAAGCCATCTAACATCCCCATAAAAAAAAAACGCTTATCTAAAGCGTAGTTTTTTTAAGTACCTTAGTGATATTATTATTTCTTGGTCCCCATAAATTGTACTGTATATTATAATAAAGTACTCAAAGCTGGCCTCTCTCTCTATATATAATAAATACAGATATATATAATTATATATATATATATTAATAATATATATAGGGTATATATTATTATTTATATATATATATATAATAATATATTAAAATATATATTATATATATATTAATTATATATTATATAATATATATTATTATATTATTATATATATTATATTATTTATACATATTAATATATATATAGTATATTATATTATATTTATATACTATTAATATAAATATATATATATACTATATTATTATATATTAATATTATCATATAACAGTGGTCATATTATTAGACGTCCTAAGTAACTGTTATATTATTATCTTACTAAATCGGTCTCTCTTCTCAATACATATAATGTATAGGTTAATTAATATTATATATTATATACCTTATATATAATATATACATAATTTATATATATATATATATTATAATATAATAATGTATATATTATATATATATAATATATATATATATATATTATATTATATATTATATATATTAATTTATACTATATTATAGTATAATATACGATATATAAATATATATAATATATATATGAAGGGTTATGTGCTATACCCTTTCCTAAGAGGAGAGATCAAACATGTAATTCATCTTTTTTCTTCTATTTGCTAAACTATATCTCCAACTACAAGTGTAACACGATATAGCTACTCAGTGTAAATTTTTACTAAACGATATGCTCATTATCTTCTCTAATAACACATTAGTTGAACGCTATATATACTTCATTCTTTGTGTAATCTTCGATTTCACGTTAATAAGTTATATCTCAATCTTTTTTAAATTGCTAATTTTTCAACTTACTATATGTAACATATTACCTAGTATAAAAACTCTGTTAACGTGAGGCATGTCTCAGTCCTTGATGTGATTAACATTTTGCCTTAGTTATTGCTTTTGGTGGATATTGTGAGGACCTTCAACTTTTTTGGCAACGAGATCTTTTCTCTCTTTTCCTCTTTATATAATCATAATATATATAATATATATATACTATATATATTAAATATATATTAATAGATATATATATATTAATATTATATATTATATATATATATATATTAAAATTTAATAATATATACTTAATATTATATATATTATATATATATATATATATATATATATATTAATATTATTTATATATAATATATATAGAGAGAGAGATGAAGAGAGAGATAGAGAGAGAGAGCGGTCCGTCGCAATATTATAGGTTCCCTTAGTGAAGCTCTAGGGTAGTGTAATTTTTCTGACTTCTCACCGGAATTACGTAATATAATACATTTCTCACTTAATGAGGCTGATACCTTAATGGTATTATACTAGAAGTAGTTAGGGATTTTAACTGTCTTTTTTCAGACTTCCTAGTCATAATGTTCATTCCTTCTACTTTTATTCTATTAGGTTTCCTAGTAGGCATTGGTTATTATATATGTCTCAGTCATATTCTCACTATGTACTCACTCAAACTTACCCCCCTATAAGTGGATTCTGGAGTGGAGTAAGAGGTATAAATTATAGTTATTATATATATATATAATGTTATAGGTAGTCGAGTTAGTATGTATATTATATATGGAGTATGGAGCGCTCCTAGCCTCAGTTAGTTAGAGACTCGCTTGGCAAGGCGAAAGAGGGCCCGGGTTCGACGACTGGATGGAGCGAAGAGGAACGTGAGCTATTCTCTATAAAACTCTAGCTTCGTCTCACTCAGACGTTTAATGAGTACATTGGTAGTGTGCCTTGCTACTAATGGGAAAGCTTCTCCAACATCCGCCGAATAGCCTGGCCAGCGAAAGCGCACTCACGCTCGTTGGGCCGTTGGAAACCAAGGACCTTGCTGGATGGGTCCCATTGACAGGTCGTATGACCTTCCTGGGAGAGGACGTTTTTATATATTATGATATATATTATATATAATACTCATAATATAGTTACTATATATATATATAATATACTTATATATATATAATATATATATATTATATATAATATATATAGTATATAATAGTATATATATATATTATATTTTATTTATATATATATATATATGATATATTCAAAGTGATCAATATGTTTTTTGAATTACGTTTGTTTTAAGTAAAAACGAAGACGTATTCTATGGGTACCTGTTTTGTTTTTCATTCCGCTATTTCGGAGAAGCAGCGACTGTCAGTTCTATAATTGATTGAAAAATAGCATTTATTTTTTAATTTTTTTTATAAAAAGGAAATCTTTCAAAAATTTCTTTATATGTATTATGTAATAATTTCTTTTCATAACTAAATTTTCTCAAAAAATTAAGAGAATTTTAAAATAACTTGAGTAAAAATTTATGGAATTTATATTAATACGATCTCAATTCCGTCTTTCTATATGAACTTATCGGCTTAATTGTCTCTGTAGCGAGCCTCTCCCGCATCGACGCGAGTAGGGAAGTGGGCCATTTTCCTATGTAATATATATACTTATAATTATACTCAATGATATAGTTCTCCAGCTACGTAAGTTCTCCTCCATAATTCATTCTATTCTATAGTATCTTATTACCTCATTTGGTTTTATTGATTATCCGTTTATTATACCGGTATTACTATTCTAACTTCCATCAATTCTCGCTTTTATGGCCTATTATTCAATCGCCTGTTATATCCTCATCCATATAGGTATATAGCTCCCCACCACCCACATTTCATGGCAATAGACATTACCATCTATTATATATATATTTAACATAAGTTACTTTACAATCTCAAATTCCTCCTGTTCTTCACTTATTCTTTTTCTTGATTTTCTCTTTAGATCACATGTCTTCTTTCTATAGTATTTTCACGCACTATACAGCTCTTTCAAAACAGTGATTCTCCGCCCGAACTCTCATATATTATATACTATATCTAGTATTATATATAATATCGGTATCGTTTTGTCTCTCTCTGTATACTCATTGCGTTTACACCATCTGTTACTAAAACCGTTATTTCTCCTCTTTTGGAAAAAAAAATTTCCTTAAAAAAAAAAAAGATAAAAAAAGCCGTTTTATTAGTTAGTTTATCTCGCGGGTTAACTACAATAGCTTACCTATCCATCAATTATCATTAATCATCTATTCTAGTTCGCTACCTACATCAATTACATATGGTAGAGTTTGAAAATAGTAAACAATTTTTAAAAAGTTTTTATTATATTCAAAAAATACTATGATAGCGTGAATACACCTTCTTAATATCGCCTTATTCTACTCTAAGTTTATGTTAGGACCACTTCAGTGAGCTGTGTACTTGGTGAATTAAAGTAAATAACATTCACTTTGTGTATAGAGGATTTGCTCCCCTAAGAGTACTATATTCTCAGAGTGGCACGCTATCTTCTCTTCCTACATAACTCAGTCTACCTCTCTTCATCAAACGTATTTTTACATTTATCTCCACCATCTTTATCTCAGTCCTTATTCACACACCACGTTCAGCTCTATCCCCCTATATCCATGGCTTTATCCTCTCATTTCGAGTTCATCATCTTCTCGCTCTAACAAATCTAACCCATACTGTTAAATTCTATGTCGCGATCTTACTTGCTTTATCATACTGATCATTGGTGCGGTGCTATACCATTACGGTGATCGCTCGTCCTATAAGCTCTGTAATTCCTTCGTCATAAAGCTAGCATAACTATCTCCTTCCATAATATCCTCCGGTATTAATCATAGCTACTTCTATCCATGATCCTAATAGTCTTATAAACGTGCCTAGCTTTTGCTCTTCAGCACGTCTCATAAGTCATCTCTCAGCGAGACTGTTATAGTGCCCAGTAGTGATTAATATCAGTATGTCCAAACTGGCTCATATATACTTAAATTCTTACTATCTTTGTCTCACTCTTCTGTTCTCCCTTAACATTCCAAATATTATATAGGTTATATAACTAATAATAAAAAATGTTTAGATTGCAACTACTACGTTTTCCATTTATGCTTTTACCCTATGATCCTCTATTCGTCAGCTACTCTGGTGCAAACTCATTTACCTGCGTTCTTATATTTCTGGTTCTACATTATTACATTTATACTATTATCTTTATAGTGGGTGGTGAGGCTTCCTCTCATTAATATATATATAGAGCTTATTTATCCACTGTATATTATTCTCTCTCTTAAGTACTCTCCATACACTCTTATCCTATAGTTGCACGGAACAAAAGCGATAATCAATATATAAATATATATTATTTATATATATTAATATATATATATATATTATTAATAATTATATATATGATGATAATTATATATTAAATATATATATTATATATATCTATATATATATAATATAATAATTAATATATATATATATATATTATTTAAAGTAAAAATTAATCTTTATATAATATAATATATGTAAATATTATATTACAGTATATAATATATATATAATTATTATATATATATATATATTATACTCTAATAATAATATATATATTATATATATATATTAATTAAATATTATTATATATATATATATCATTATATTAATACTAAGGCCAACATATAATAGAGATGAAAATTTACTATTTTTAAAATGAGTTTCCATTTTAATTAGAATTTACAGCTTGTGAGCTTGTCACGCAACAACGTATAATAATATTATATAAAATATAATAAATTAACTAAAAATTAATAATAAGTAATAAGAAATATAAAGATACGAAATATTTATACTAGAAATAAAATATATATATATATATTAATATTTTAGATATTTATTTATAATTAACATATATAAAAAAAGAAAAAAAATTTCATATTATTTATTTAACAATTTTATAATAAGAAAGAAGAGACGAACAAAATAATCAACTCGCCTTTATATTTTTTAATATTTTATTTTATATTTATTCGGTATTTCTCAATAATGATAATAAAAAATAGAAATAATATAAAAGGTACAAAAGATCGTAATATTAGAAATTTAGATTATATATTTTTAAAATACGTATATAATTTGTAGGTGTATGTAATAATATCTCCTTCAATAAATCCTGGCTAAGTAAATATTCTGCATTTTTTTTTTCGTACAGATTCGTTAAACTTGTGGGTTATGTACAGTCTACTAAGTCTAAAGCTTAGCTTTTGTATTATTTATATTATTATATTATTATTATTATATTATTATTATTTATTATATTATTATTATTATTATATTATTATAATTATATTATATTATTATTATAGATATATTGTTTATTATTCATATATATGTGTATTATTTGTTATATTTAAATATATTATGTATGTGCGTTTGTATTTTATATTATTATATTTAATATATTTATATTATTATTATATCTAATTTAATTATTATTATTTTATAATTTAATTATTAATTATTAATTATATATTTATTTATATATTTAATATAGTTTATTATATAATTATTATTATTATTAATTATATATTATTTATATTTTTAATTAATTTAATTATTATTAATTTATTATATATTAATTATTATTAACTTATTTTAATTTTAATTATATAATTTATTATTAATTTTTTATTATTATTATAATTTATTTATTTATTTTTATAATTAATTATTACTTATATTAATAATATATTATATATTATTATGTTTACTAACTACCACCTTTCATCTCATATTCTGCATTCATAGGGTTAGAAAAGGTATTCTGATACTCATACCTCACGCTGTGTGATTGGCATGTGTGTGTGTTGTCGCTGTCGTGTAGGTCTCGTAGTAGAATATATCGCGTTTATATAGTAATCAAGTAATATATTATAATAAGTATAGTAGAAGAATACAACAACGAGTCCCTTATATTGGAAATGATTACGCCTCCAGTTTCTACTCCCTACTATATATATATAACCATTTAGTGAGAAACTCTGAACTCGTCGAAGTCAAAAAATTCCACCCTAAATATAGAGCTTTTTCATCAGGCTATTATTTTATTTTTTAATTAGGCCGCGAAGAATCTACCTCTACTATGGCATTCTACGTATCAATTATAGTTACATCCCTTTGGTGAACTAAAAAAATAGGTGGGTATACCCTAACATAAAACAATACCCCTATATACTCACATAAAATCATACCTCGTACCATTCACTCCTATTTTGCTAAGTTTCTTGATCGCATCTGCTCAAACTTACTAATTTCTCTCTCTATACTCTCAGACGCTCAATTTACCTATTTACGGACTTACTAAGCCAGTTTTTATTATCTGAGTCTTCCTAAGCCTGTAGTCGTATATATTCAGCTACTAACTCAACCACTATATACATTATATACCGCTTATATTAACCAACCGGACTCATATCATCCTAATTATTATATAGCACATTGTCCAAACCATGTTCTAAATTGTTTACTTTCAATTTATTCTCTCTCATATTTGGCTCCTATCTTCTTAACTAAATGCAATCGCGTCACAACTTCTCTTAATACTTCATTTACTACATTTTTAATTACTATAAATTTAATATCTTTTACTACACATATAGCACTGCCCTACTTAATAATGATTATCTACATATTATACTGAAACACTATTGTATACTTTAGATCTATACATACCATCTATATTCCAGACCATAGTTTTATTTCACTACTATACTAATATTAACGCATATATGAGTTAAATCAAATAAATCCGATTACCCTCATTGCAAAACCCTTACACTCTCAAGACTTTTAGTTCCTTTGCATCGTGAACCAAGTGAATTATAATATTGTCACCAAGCCATCCTTATATAAATACCTAATTCACAATACTATTATCTCAATTATTTACATTATCTGCATCGTTCTCGTTTCCTCTTTTTAGATATTCCAACATATATATACCTTAAATATTTTAAGTTCAGATCAACCTTTGAAGATTGATTTTATTTAAATCAATAACTATCAGAACTTAATCCGTATTTAGTTGTAGTTTATAACCTTACTTTTATTCTATCGAGTTTACCTCTTACAAACATCTCCTTTTACTAACCCCCTGTCCAAAATCTCTCATCTTAATTCATAGGTATTTCCATCTCATATATTATCCTACTATCAGATTACCACACAAGACGTGAACGGCTACTCCATTCACTAGCTTCACGTTTAGATAAAAATGGGTTACGTGATGCACTCTCTCCAATCTCTGTTCCTTATTCGTATACCTCAGAAATTTCTAACGATCACGATCTGTATTCACTCAAAATATTCTCCACATACACCTTACCTCATAACGTTTCTTTTCCATTATCCCATCTCTGTTTAAAATTTCTCTTAATCTCATATTTGTGCGAAAAATTAATGGAGGGTTAAGAATGGGAATGCACACAATAATATACAACTACGTACCTGGTACCTTAACATACTTTATATATTCACACGTAATTTATAATAGTATTACTTTAACCCACAAAACAACTTATCAACTGTAAAACTGATATATCACGTCCACCGTATTAAATAACCGCACACATGAATCCTAGTGGTATTACGAGTTTTCATAATTTCTCTAGCGATTTCCATTTTTCAGAGATAATTTAAGGTGATGGAAATGATTCTCTCGTATAACACAGCCAGCTATTACCCATATTATCTCTATGTTGAGAACTCTATAGCATAGGCAGCTTCTCCTTTACATCCATTTCTCACGAGAAATCGAATGTGGTACTAACAATCCATAATAGCATCTAAAATCATATATTAGTTGTTTACATACTATACTCAATAAGTACTCAAAATATTCAATATTGTTATTACAAACAGGTTTGAACCACATTTTGATCCGTACCAAATTCACGATCTAACCATCATAACATAATACATATTCATAAAAACAGCACCTTAATGTGTCTTACACTAAATCCAGATACATATTCAGTGTCGTAGCATCGAATATATCTCACTTTTATAGTAACCTAAAACATAGCACAGCTATATATTACTTTCAAAATAATAGCAGACTCAATAAAAGCTAATATTCTCTCCTCTGTACTGCGCGCTCTCCTCTCTATTAATAGATGAAGAAAGCTTACAACTGGACCTTCTCTCGCTACAATCCACTCACGGAAATATATCACGCCTATTATAAGCTCTGTTGCGGTGTGCCTAAAACCAACAACATATAAAAAAATACCACAATTCTAAATTTAACGATGTAGAGACAATTCACTTATGGACCATAATCAGTGGGTATATAAGATAAAGAAGATTCAAATACTAAATTGGTGATTTAGAGTGGTTAAGAACTAAAAAGTGGATTAATGTCATCGCCCAAGCCTATCATTTCTTCAATCTGAGATCGTCATAATTTAATGCACAAGTAGTAACTCTATTTTATCATCTTTTGATTACCATTATAAAATATGTATTATAAGATTATCTCATTTAAACTCAGATTATAAATTCTACTCTCTTATTATTAATTTTCAAAGTATATTATTATTAATAATACTCATGTATTAATGTGTTGTGACAGTAACTTTATATATTGCCAGATTTATTTAATATCTCCTAAAAATTGTAGTTAAGTTACATCTAATATATATATTTTAGATAAGAAGTATATCTTAAATTCTCACTCTCTCTCTCGAACAATGAAAAGACATATGTGTTTTAAGTTTATTAATATTTGATAAGTTTTATGTTTCATTAATTAAAGGATATCTAATATTATATATTAATTTGGAACATAAATGTTTATTAATTATTTATTCTAGATTAATTATTCGTAAATAAAGCAGTTAATTTTCAAGTAACTTATGTCAGATTGTCACTATTTAATTCAATCTTTGTATTATTTATTTATTTATAACAGAGTGCTATTATGGATTTATTTTTTTTAAATAGCTATTTTAAAGGTGTCATTATCATTATCATTTTCAAAATCTCTCCACAAGTTTGTGGACAGTTATATCCCTTAAAATTACATACTAATATCTAAATTTCTCTTGAATCTCTTCATTTTTATTTCTTATATTAATACTTTCTTATAGTTATTTTATGATTTTATAATTATCTAGGTATAATTCATAATATACATTGTATTAACTTCAGGGGATATAATGAATAATAATTTAATTATATAATTATATTTTAGGTGATTATTTAATATTTAATTTTATTTCTTTTCTTATACTCCTACACATTTTCCCTAATCATCTATTTTTAGCCACTCTTTATCCCATTTCATATATTTTTAAAACAATATAAATGCAAATGAATTTACTACATAATGAAGTTGAAAAACTGTTATTAGGCATATTATTACTCATAAGAGATGTATATATATTGTTATTATAATAAGTTCTCAAATAAAAATATTTAATCATATTATTAAACAAACCATAGATAGCTAGTATATATTGTTTGTTATACATATAATTGTCATATATTATGAGTATAGGGTTTGGGTATTATTGACTATTTTTCTTTAAATACTTAAATATCTATTTTATACAAGAAGGTGTAAGGTTTGTCTTCTCCTTGGTTCGCCGAATTAAGTATTTATTATAAAATTCTAATTATTGATTAGTATATTTTAAAATTAATTTTATAAATTTAATTGTTTTAATAATTAATATTTAAATATATATTATTATAAAATCTACTTATTAAACATTATTTTATAGTAATAAATATTAATTTAACTTAATTTTTAATAATTTTTAATTATTATATAAAATATCTAAATAAATTATATTTCTATTGAATTATAGTTATATTTTAGTTAATTGTTTAATTGTTTAGATGATATAGATTTTGAAAATCATTATTTATTTATAAGATGAGTGTTGTGGTGTGTGATATATAGTGTGTGATGGTGATTTTGGTTGTGTGGTGTAGTGGTGTTGTGTTAATATAACTTTTATGCACAATTACGCATGTCATACTTCGGGAATTTAGTTCTTCCCTGCTTCACCGACTTTTAAAAACACTGCATGCGCTTTTGTGTGCAGTTGATCTGGCTGTTGCGGTGATTTAAAAATTTTTGTTGTAAGGTACATTACTGTTCTTTTCGCTCTAAGTGAGTACGGTTCCGCGGTTGGTGGTGTATTGTGCCACCATTCTTTCCGGATTTTATTGTTGTGAAACCAGAGTTCCAGCTTTCAGTGGACGAGTCTGGGTTGTCCAATTCTACACGCAGCAGGACCCTTATGGTCTGGAGCAATTGTGTCTTGCCATTTCAATAGAAGAAAGGTCATTTCTTCCTTCCTTAAACGAATACCAAGACAATAAGAAAAGCTTATTAGGTTATGTACTTATTCAATACTCTATAATTATATCCCTTTTTCTTATTTTATTGACCAGCACCATAATATTAAATGGTACAGGAGACGAAGTTCGACCTGCGTATAACTCTTTTGAGCACTATTACTTCAGTTTTCACTGTTTGCATGTAACGGGCATTAAAATTATTTTTATAAAAATCAAAAAACTTGTCGATCTTAATTATGCGCTTCAAAATTATTTAACCATCCTTTCAATATAACAGTTAATCCTTTTAACGCTTTCACTGTTCCTCTTCTCTCCCTTTCCCTTGTCCTTTCCTCGTATTGGCTTAAATATATACGGCTCAGTTACTGATCATATCATAAATAATATAATCATTTTAATGGCCGGAGAAAAGACAGAGAAGAGGTTAAGACCAGGATGCAGATATCCTTATAAGAAAAGCTGAGTCAAGAACAATGATTATAGTCTAAATGAAAACAGTGTACTACATAGTATTAAAGCAAAAACGCTGGCGTTAACATGGAAGGCTGATGAAATCTTATGATTTCCACCTTATGGAGGATATAGCACTTAACAATGTTTGAAGTCAGCCATCTTACCTCTCTGCATGCCAGGCTATATAATCGTTCTCGTCTTGAGATATACGCGCGCGAGGGTGCATCACCGGATAGTGTCCTACTATGAGATTTCTTGTATATATTTCTAAAACTATCGTGTCGTGTTTGTTCACTCACTCTACAGAGTGACAGAATACAACGGTAGAAGAGAAGTCAGCTACACTCAGTTGAAGATTTGGATAAAAGAACAATTCCTATTGTAACGGACCAACAAATATTACAATATTAAACTTGTAATAGCGCACAATCTGCTATATATATTATAATAAACTAAATTATCTTTATCTCAAGTTACGAATTAGATGTAATAAAATTCAAACTACTTCTAATGGTATAATAGAATGAATGATTTATGAGTCACCAGAGTTAAGCAGAAGAGAGAGACTTGAAACTAGAAAAATTTTCACAATGTAAGCACTCTTGAAAGATGAATATATTAAGTTATATCATAATATATTATAATGAGCAGTCATATAGATATAATTGCCTTGAGATATAGAGGGGTTCTTGGCTCAGAAACGCTATATCCCTGTGTAGTAACGTAGTTCTGATCATTCGAGAGATGAAACTGGTGTTAGAGAAATACGTTTCTTTGGGGTAGTATTTCCCGTGAGCTATTAATAAATATAAAGTTCCAGTAGGAGGCTCATTGGATACAGTAGAAGTTAAATGGTCCGGCTGTGTCTCAGGTCCCTTGGGGCGGCTTAGTGACTAT
>JABUQX010037806.1:0-38185 GCA_015478945.1 Trachelipus rathkii
ACCTGTAGAACTTTATATAGTGTATTCCTATTTTACTTAATAAATTTACTGATTCGCTTATCCAAATTTTGGTTTACAGAAGAACTAAGAGCTCACAATATGAATATGACAAGATGCCAGATACTTCTAGAAAGACTCCACTTGCTAATCAGACTAGTTTTCAGTAGAATATGTAAAGTGTAGCGGAAGTCAATAAGTTCCGGTTCCGGCCGGAACTTTTCCAAGGTTCCGGAAAGTTCCGGTTCCGGCCGGAACTTTTCCAAAAATTCTGGTTCCGGTACATCCCTAATATATATATAGCGTCGGGCGGGGTGACTCGGACCATCTTAGGCATAACTTGGTCTCCCGACTTTCCCCTAATGCACTTTTTGGAATTTTTTTTTTTTGAAAATCAAGGCCCTATAGTCGGTCATAAGCACACAAAAAAATAATAATGTAATTCTAATAATAGTTTTATTAAAGTTTGAATAACGCTCAGTCAGCCCGAACTTGGAGGGGTGAAGCGGACCACCATTGAGGGGTGACTCGGACCATCTGTTTAAATTCCTCTTTTACGTATAAATTCAATTTTATATTTTAATTTTTACTTAATATAATAATTATTTATCATATTAAAATTCGTAATAAGTAATAAAAATGTCAATAATGATAAATAAAATAAGAATAAAAATAAGGTGGTCCGATTCACCCCTCTCCGCTCAAAAATTGACACTTTTTTGAATTCGTTTTTTTTATTAAAATTTCATTTTTTCAAAAAATTTTCACTTAATTATAAGTAACTTTTTATTATATTTAAATTAATTATACGTAATAAAAATGTCAATAATAATACGGTAAATGCGAAAACAAATGGGGTCTGAGTGCACCCTCCATCAATTTTATACAGCGGAGGTGGAATCGGACCAGTATAGGGGCCCCCGGTGATTTTGCCAACTAAATACTGTTTGTGGATCAAAAATTACATTGCCAGTATTTTAAAAGCTAACATACTCAGTGTATCCACTGTGAAAAAAAAAATTAAAATCCATCCACAATTTTTCATTTTATAACGAAGTTAAAAAAAACTCACATTTTTCAAAAGTGAAATTCTATTGAAGGACATTTTGCTACCCTAATTTCTAACATTTTTTAAAAAATATTAAAAACTTTCTAGAATTAAAGATGATCTAAATAAAACTTGTAGTACTACTGCGTGGCTATTAAATGAGCGAAATTTTTTTTTTTTTTATTATTATTTTTTATTTTTAGAGTGACTGAATCACCCCTCCTAAGAGGCGGGCACTGTCACCCCGCCTTGAGCTATATAATATATATATATATTATATATATATATATATATATATTATATATATCATATATATATATATATATATATATATATATATAGTATATTATATATATATTATATATAAAATATATATATATATAATATATATATATTATATATATATAATATATATATATATATATTATATAATATATATATATTATATTATATTATATATATAATATATATATATCATTATAGTAGTGATGGGACGATTATCAAACTTTGCCGATGACGATTATAATAAATTTTTTTTCTCAATCATAATCGTCAATTTTTGCTGATTATTTTGCTGATTAATTGAACAAATATTAAGAATTTTGGATAATATTGAAACTCAATTATTTATATATATATATAATATATATATATAATATTAATAAATATATATATATATATAAGTATATAATATATATATATATATACTATATATTATATATATATATATATGATATATATATATATAATATAATATTATATATATATATGAATATATATTTCCCAATTTTGCTTATGGTATGTATGACATTCCAGTGCCTAATGGTTCGCCTTTCTGTTCTGCATTCATATCCACACATCCTCCAGACAACATCTTAGAACTCATCCTCCAGCCAACATATCATATACACATACTTATATCCACACCCTCTCTAGACACATCTTAAGACATCCCTATCCTTATAATCCTATGTGTAGGGAGAAAAAATTGCCTACATAGTATGCCCTGCGTGTCGTAGAAGGCGACTAAGGGATGGTAGCAGTTAGGTTGGCTGCCCACTACCACTTATCTTTTGTCAGGAATGCTAATGAATGCCTCGGAGAAAGTCGTGATCATCGTAAGCGGCCTTCTATCTTTCGGCGAAAATGTATGAACCGTATGGGTACTTGGAATGTTAGAGGAATAAATGTTGAGGAGAAGAGGAGAGAGAAGTGATGGATGTATTTAGAAAGGGCAAATTTGATTTGCTCGTTGTGACTGAAACAAAGATGTAAGGAAATAGTGAAAATGGGTGGTTTTGTGTAAAATGTGTTTGTGTTGGTGTGGAAAGGAATGAGAGGGGAATAGAAGGATTTGCAATTCTGATGAGTGACTTGTGGTAGAGAGCTATGGTAGATTTCGTGTGTGCGAGTACTAGAATTCTAAAGGTTAAATTTAAGTTTGAAAAGTTATTTATTGACTTAGTCTATTTTATTTTCATATAATAAGGCACTTTTGACTATCATTCATCCTTAGAAATATAATAATAATAATAATAAAAAAAAAAAAAAAAAAAGCTGATTAGTTATACCATAAATGAGAATCTTGACATTATTTGCATAACTGAGGCATGCGTTAATGAAGAATTATATGGAGACTCCTTTCAGGAATATGAAATAGACAGATATTCACTTTATTTATACCAGCGTAGAGGAAAGATGGGTGGGGGTGTGGCGCTTTATATTAAAAGCAATATTCAATATGTATTAATGACTGACTTTAAAACTAATCATGATATTGAATCGGTATGGGTAGATATCCTTATGTTCAATAAATCATATAGAATAGGGGCATTTTATAGACCTCCTGGCCAGAGTCAAGAATTAGACTCAGAAATTGTAAAAGAAATTGAGACAGCATGCCACAGTAAAGAAAAAGGTATAGTCATAATGGGTGATTTTAATTTTCCTGGCATTCAATGGGATTCCTTGTCTAATACGGACCATAGTAGTTCAGTATTTATAAATTGTATAGCTACTAGATAACTTTTTGAGCCAGATGATCCATGAACCCACAAGACACGATGCACTATTAAGACTTATATAACTAACGGATGAAGTATATTGTGAGGTGAGGTTCGAGTTGAGGAGAATTTAGGACTTATGGACCATAAATAATTAGATTTAATATGAATGTGATATCTGGGCTAAATTGTCAAGTTAATAAGGATAAGGACTCATTAGACTTCCGAAATGGTGATTTTACAAAATTACGAGACTTGCTTAGTATAACTGACTGGAAAAGAGTTTTAAAGACCAAAACTGTTTTATCATGTGGGAATATTTTAAGCAAATTTTAATGAATATCCAGTCAGTATGTTTTTAAGATAAACCCATTAGGGTGGCAAGAGAAACGCTGTTTGTGGCAATAGAGAAGATAAGGAGAAAATTGAATGAAAAGCGTAGAGTTTTAAAAATATTCAAGGTAGTAACTAGGAAGATGATTAGGGAAAATTATATTTTTATCTTAATTTTCTTACTGTGCCCCCTGGTAAAGAAAGGCAAATTAATTTAGCAAGGAACAGTAATGAAGAACCTGAAGTTTTTTAGCTTTTTAAATTTAAAAGTAAGAATAGGACAATTGGTCCAATTAAAATTGATGAAAATTTAGTGAGTTCAGATAAGGAGTTGGTCAACATTTTCAATGACTTATTTTGCTTCAGTGTTTACTGAGTAAGATTAGATAATAGTTGGAGACTAATACTTGCATGCATGTAACAAATAGACTAACAGAATTTGAGAATTTGACGTAAAAGATATTAAACGTTTATTAGACCATATTGATCCAGGTAAAGCTGCAGGGCCATGGCCTGATGGGATATATGGTAGTTTCAGCATTGCAAAGCACTGTATTTGATTTTGTAAGCGTCTATAACATTTGGTGACGTACCAGATGACTGGGAAAACAGCATATGTTGTGCTTATTTAAGAAAGGTAGTAAGGAAGATCTGGGAAATTATAGGCCAGTAGCTTAACATCTCTCGTTGTAAAGGTTCTGGAAAAGTTACTGAAGGTCATATAGAGAAATATTTAGAAGATACAAGGTATTGTATGACTCCAGCATGGTTCAGAAAGGGGAGGTCATGTCAGACAAACCTTTATTAAATTTATGGAATACGCATTACTGACTGCATTGACCGAGGAGATCAGTTGATATTGTATATTTTAGACTTTGATAGGTTCCCCACATAAGGCTGATTGGTGAAAAAGTTATTGCAATGTGTTATAGTGGAGTGGTACATGGTTGATTAAAGAGTGGTTGCAAAATAAAAAACAGTGTGTACAACTAAATAGGAATAAAAGCATCATGGGAAATAGTGAAGAGTGGTGTTCCCCAGGGTTCATGCTGGGGCCACTATTGTTCCTCAGATATATATAAATGATTTAGACCAGGGACTTAAAGGCAAGGTTTCTAAGTTTGCAAATGATACTTAAGTGGCCACCTCAGTTAGGTAGTCAAGGATGCATAAAGATTCAAAACTGATCTTTGATAAACTTACTTGGGTGGCAGATAAGTGGGCAAATGATTAATAGTAATAAACGTAAGGTCTCTTCACCTAGGTTACTCAAATAAAGTTTAACTACGATATGAATGGGAATTTGCTTGAGTCTGTGGACCAAGAAAAAGATTTAGGGTGTGATTATAAGAATTAATTTAAAAGTAGCTAATCAATGTTTGGAAGCTAGAAATAAAAGTTAAAATAAGATGCTGGGATAATAAATCGCATGTTGTTTACAAGCAAGGAAGTAATAAGTAAAATGTATATAGTAGCTATGTTAGGCCAGTAATAGAGTATTGTGCACAGTTTGGGCCCCTTATTTAAAGAAAGACTTAGATATGCTTGAGAGAGTGCAACATAGAGCAACATAGGATGATTTCTGGGTTTGAGGTTAAGAGCTATGAGGAGAGGCTGAAGGATTAGGAATGTTTTCTGTAAGAAAGGCGATTTCTCAGAGGGCGACATGATACAAGTCTACAAAAATATTTACATCTATAAATCGATACAGAAGACCAATAAATTTTCATAGTAGAACATGGACAGGTGACCAGGGGGCATAAT
Source organism: Trachelipus rathkii (assembly GCA_015478945.1). Taxonomy (NCBI): domain Eukaryota; kingdom Metazoa; phylum Arthropoda; class Malacostraca; order Isopoda; family Trachelipodidae; genus Trachelipus; species Trachelipus rathkii. The sequence continues at coordinate 5,146 of JABUQX010037806.1, forward strand.
AGGAAAATTAAGAAGAAAGCATTGTCATCTTGATTTAAGAAAGCATGCATTCAGTAATGGGGTTGTTAAATTTGGAATAGTCTGCAAGAAGAGGTTGTTAGAGTTGTGACTCGAGTTGCAACATTTAAGAAGGGTTTAGATTCGTTTATGGATGGGTTGGGTATACATATAATAATATTGACGAAGCAAAATGGCGTTTTTAGTTTAGTAGTTATTAATATTAGATGGGCATGTGTGACGCAAAACTTAGTTATATGCATGTGGATGGTTTGGGATCATATATATGGAAAGCGTAGACAGCGACCCACACATTTTCAGACCAAAAATTTTCAAGTTCAAAAAAAATTTCTAAGTTTAGAAAGTTAAGTAAGTATATGTTTTTAATAAAAACTGTTTAGTGGCAAGCTTCTGCATATTCCAGAAGCTTGCCACTAAAGAATTTTTTTTAAAAAACTTACTTAACTTTTTCAACTTAGGAAAAAAAAAAAAAAAAAAAAAAAAAAAATTTTTTTTGACTTTAACTTTTTTCAGTCTCAAAAATGTGTGGGTCGCTGTCTACAGCTTTTACCTTATATATATTATATATATATATATATATATATATATATATATATATATATATATATATATATATATATTATAAATATATTATATATATATATATTATATCTCATTAGTTTTTGGACTAAGACAAATTGATGTATTTGTAGTTACAAACAATTTTATAAAACCTAGTGCTTTGTGGATTTGCATGAGCATGTTTGGTTAAGTGGGTTGGACTGGGCAGTCTCGATAGGCCCATGTGGCTTCTTACTGTCTCTATATTCTTAATTTCTTAATGAATTCTAGAAACATGAAATGCATCTTTTAATTTACAAAAAAAAAAAAAAAAAAAAAATTAAATTTATAAAAATTTTCATCATTTATATATAAAAAAAAATTCATGTTATCTTTACATACCATACATAATAGGTCCATGGATATATCAATATTCAATAATTGACATGTCATGTACCATATATTTATATAAATGCATAGCACAAATATTTGTAAATAGGGGCCCCACGGCCCCCACCCCATACCTTCAACCTATTAATGGTAAGGAGTTTACCTTTTTACAATATATCAATAAATATCAAATATCAATATATCTCATTGGTAATAGTAGTGTAGAGGGACTTCACTCCCAATTTTTATAAAAATCACAGGATATACTCTAAAAAAATAATGAATAAAAAAAAAAAATATGGGGGTCTCTTTAGAAAAAAAAGCTACAGCCTCTCAAAGTTGTTAAAACTCCCATAGACTTTTTATTTTTGATCCATCCAGGTTAGGCCTCATTTCAAGCCCTCTAGTTCAGGTTATGATATGTTTTGTTAGGTATACATAGAGAAAATCTATGTATAGCTACTTAACAAATCTTATCATAACCTGAACTAGGATGGCCCTAAAACTGACATGAGGCCCACCAATTTTTTTTTATAAGAAAGCTTATGAGAAAATTTTTAACTTTGAGAGGCTGTAACTTTTTTCCTAAAGACTTACATCATTTTGTTTTATTTTTTTATACTTCATTATTATTTTTATTTTTTAGGGTATAGCCTATCCTGTGATTTAAAAAAAAAATAATTTTTATATAAGAAAATCCTATAACAGTTTTAACAACTTTGAGAGGCTGTAACTTTTTTTATTCTTCATTATTATTTTTTTAAAGTATATCCTGTGATTTTTATAAAAATCAGGGGTGAAGCCTCTCTGGGCTACTTTTACCATATCATTATACTAATCTATTGATATATATACTATATATATATATATATATATATATATATATATATTATATATATATATATATATATATATATTATATATATATTATATACCGTAGAAGTAAACATATTTATATATATATATATATAATATGTTGATATATATATAATAATATATATATATATATATATATGGTAAATTATTTTCCATTAACTGCCTCTAAACAGATTTTTTATAAAATCACAGCATAGACTGCTAAAAAAATAAGTAATTAAAGAATAAAAAAAATTATTTGTCGCTCTCTTTAGGAAAAAGTTACAGGCATCTCAAAGTTGTTAAAAATCACATAACTTTTCAATACTTGATCGATCCGGTTGAGTTCTCATTTCAGGCCTCTAATCAGGTTATGATATTTTGTTAGGTATACACAAAGAAAAACTATAATATTTAACAAAATCTTATCATAACCTGAAACTTTATGAGTTGGCCCTAAAACGAGCACGAAGCCCACTAATTTTTATTATAAGAAAGTCTATGGGAAATTTTAAACTTTCAGAGGCTGTAACTTTTTTCCTAAAGAGACTGCGAATTTTCATTTTTTCATTCTTCATTATTATATTTTTTTAGAGTATATTCCTTTGATTTTCAAAAAAAAAATTTTTCGTTTTTTTTATTAAAATAAATCCTATAGGTTTTTTTACAACTTTGAGAGTTGTAACTATTTTTCCTAAAGAGAGCGACAAATAATTTTTTTTTTATTCTTCATTATATTTTGTTAGAGTCTATGCTGGTGCTGTTATAAAAATCTGATTCAAATATAGAAAAATACCATATATATATATATATACTATATATATTTATATATATATATATATTATATATATATATATATATATATATATATATATATATATATATATATATATATATATATATAACTATAAGGCCCGATTTCATTAATTTATATTTAATTTTTAATAGTATAATTTAATGGTATTTATTTAATTTACCTTTACAAAAAATACATTTCAAGTTTCTAGAGAAGACTGATACATATGGGCCTAATAACCAATTTTTTCATGGACTTATGCACTTTAAGTAGTAAGAAATATATTTTATTTTATTTTTATTTTTTAATTTTTACCACCGAAATTTAGTGCATAAGTGCCTTACAACATAGGCTTGGTTAGCTAGCATACCTACATAAAATGCTTGAATATTTCTCAGCCAACATGTTTTCAAGTCAAAATTCAAAATAAAAATAACTAGCCTACCATTAATAGATCCGAAACAATGGAAACAATGCATTCTACATGTAAAATACAAAACCTAATTGACCAATTTAATCTCACCTTTAGGAACTTTATTTCAATCATATCAATTTCCTGAAGGATATCAGTTCCTGGGAAACACTTCTGTGGTGTTGGATTTGTAGACCTTTGGTCAACCTCAAGTTCATCCTCCACTTCATCGCTTTCAAAATTGTTTTCTGAATCCCTTTCATGGGATTCACTAATATTTGTGACGGAATTCGATTCATTTGAATCCGCATTATTAGTACATTTGTTGTCGACAACGTTATCCATAGCCGAAATCAGCATTTTCTAACTGCGTCATTTAAGAACTCGCAAGAAACTCTAGCTTACTGAAACAATTTATCCTGATTTGTATAGCATAAACTGTAAACAGCTTTTAGTTTTTACGTATAGGTTTTCAATATGGTTCAGAGACTTATCGAAAAATGTTATGCGCTCAATTATACTAGTTACGTATGCCACGCCATCGGCTAAGCACTGATATCCTCCAAGCATTGCGCAATATAGAGTGAACTGGACCAGATATATCTATTGCCCTTTCTCAGTCGAAAACAAATCATAAATTACATTCAATATGTTAAAAAATTAAATGGCTATTTCATTATGGTTAGGTTCAATATAGTCAACGTTTACACTTGGTTACTATCAGTGAATTAGCTCGCTTTCTACCTTAGCTCTATTTTATTCAATATATTTCCAGTTTTCCACACTTTGTATCTGCCTTATACATTATCGGCTTTCTCAAGTCTAATCGTCTTTTCCAAACATTAGATGTTAGAGCAAAATGTGTGGAGATGAGTAGTAGTATAGGGAGGGAAACTGACAGCAGGTCCGCTAATCCGTTACTTTTGCGCTTTTTTTTTTTGGTACTTTTTAACTAATTTAGCCCTTGTTTTACTAATTTGGCTATCTTTTTAACCGTTTTGGACACGGGAAAGTAACGAAGCCAGATTTGTCGTTAAATCTGGCAACCTAATCCGTTAAATTTGGCCCTTTTTAGCATTTTTAGCACTTTTTTAGCGTTTTGTTCATAATTCAGGTCAAGATCCCCAACTCCGGAGGATTTTGGGGATTTTCTCCATTGGCAGCCCATGCACGGCGAAGACAAAGACTTGAAATCCATTTTGGAAGGTTTTGGAAATTCCAGTCATGTCGGCAGCTGACTTGGGAATTTCCATCATTTCACTAGATTTTGACGTTTGATACGTCAAACCTAGGGTTTTGTAAGGTCGGTGAGCAAGCGAATTTAAGGTCTGGAAGAAGACCGTTTTTGGAGGTTTAGCATCCCAAAATGGGGGGCGGAGCCCCTCAAAGGGTTTTTTTTGGTTCCTAGAAGGTTTTAAATGATCGATAGATCATTTTTGATGGTTCCAATCGATTTATCGTGATCGATTACCCCTAAATCGATCTTTAATCGTCTTTCTACGTGCCTCTGGTTGGTTTAATAACACAGAAAATGTAAGTCGAAAGAAAACTAATTACAGATAATTAATCTCGATTAATCGCTGTAGTAAGTGGAAGCCACTTCCCGGCGATACCACCGGCTTTTCGCTAGGAAGGATAGAGCTCATTCGCCTTCAACTTGGTATATGATGTATTGTGTGTGATAAACTGATCACATGCGAGTTTTGGTGACGTAGGTCACCCTAAGGGGGTGTGCCCCTTAGCGCCAAGGTCAAATTCGTCCTGAAAACCATGTTAGGCTTAACGTATCGGAATGAAATTTGGATGTGAGCTATATGATGACGTAATCTCGTCGGAGACGAGATTACGTTCCTCTGCGTCCTCCCTTGGGAAGGGGGACCTGCCCCGTAAAAAATTAAAAATATCGTAGAAGCTGAACCAGAGAAAGGATAGAGGCAGTCGAAGTCGGAGCGGAGTTTGGGATTCGATTCGGATTCGGAGTTTTCAGGGACCCCGCGCGGAGGGGTTCCCTTCCTGAAAAAAAAAGTATGAAATGATGAATGCAAAACAGAGGAAGAAGAAAGAAGAAGAAAGGAAGAAAGGAAGGAGGAAGGAAGAGGGATGAAGAATGAGGAAGGAGAGGAAAAGGATTCAGAGTTGGTAGTGTCACCGGTGCTGGACCTTGCGCTGCCACATAGTAAACATTCATTTAATAATACAAGATCATTACTCGTTTACAAATAACTGTTCTGTTCTAGTGTAATATTGTCATTGCATGCGCATCTTGCGCAAAGAAAACGCTTTATTTCTAAAATGGTGAAGATAGCATTTATATTTTCAAATCTCATTTCTTTTTAACGTTAACTAAATAAATTTTTTCCCAAAGTTGAACATCATATACTGTTTTACTTTTTTTTTTTTTTTTTTTTTATAGTTTTATTCTACTCTAACACTTTTTTCGACTTTATTATTTTTAATTTTTTTATTTTTTTCATTTTTTATTTTTAAATTTTTTTTTTCTAACTTTATTTTTATAAGGTTTTATTTTGCATTTATACTTTGTGTTTGAATTTTTTTTTTATTTTTTTTTATTTTTTGATTTTCCAAACTTTATTTTATATAAGTTTTTATTTTAGATTTATACTTTGTGTTTATTTTATATAAGTTATTATTTTTGCACATAACTTTTGTGTTTATTTGCTTTATTTTCATTTTACTTTTTTATATTTCTTATTTAAATTTATGCTAAAACTTAATTTTTTTTTGAGTATTTAATTTCCTTTATTTCTTTGTGTTTAATTTTTTAATTTTTATTTTTTTTTGTTTTTTCTATTTTTTTATTTTTTTTTTTTTCTATTTTTTAATTTTTTATTTTTTTTTTTTTTTTTTTTTTTTTTTTTCCTTTAAAACTTTTTTTTTTTTTTAATTTTTTTTACTTTTCATGTTTAATAACGTAAAAAATTTACGTTTTTACATACCCTAACAATCAGTAAATCACTACAATCAAAACACTATCCATCCTCCCTCCAGTCCATCTGTGATCTATTGATTCTATTGATTAAGGTCTAATTTTTACTAAATTGTATCGTTTTACATACCCTAAAGCAGTAATCACTAAATCAACCACTATCCAACCTCCCCTCCTGACCATACTGTGTTCTATTGATCTAGTGATTTAAGTCAAATTTTTTACTAAATTGTAACGTTTTCATACCCTAAAGCAGTAAATCATAAATCAAACCACCATCCTCCCTCCTGACCATCTGTGTTCTATTGATCTATTGATTAAGGTCAATTTTTACTTAAATTGTCATGTTTTACATACCTAAAAGCAGTAAATCACTAAAATCAAACCACCATCCAACCTACCCTCCTGACCATCTCCAGTCCAGTTTGTGATCTATGATCTATTGATTCAAGTCACATTTCGAGTATCATTTTGGATAAAACTACATAAAACAAATTCTTTATACACTGATCAACGAATATATGACAACGTAACAAAGTTTTCACATTAATAAAGATTACTTAGCATCATCTGAACTAAGAACAAATAATATACAATAGACAAACTAACACACCTTTAGCACGGATAAAACTGTAAACGTTAACAAGTTCCATCACTAACGCAGTGATTAAAGCTAAACATGAATAAGAAATAATGTGCAACGACAAACTTAACACACCTTAGCCCGATAAACTGCTATCATTAACAAAGTTTCCATACTGGCAACAGTAAGTAACTAGCATTACATGCAAAAACGTAACCTATTCACACTTCAAGCATGTCTCTAACATATCATGTTAATTTTAATTAACAACAGGAAGTCCTGATTTTACATTAACACAGTAATATTAAGCAAAGATTTAACGTATCCTGAACCTAACTATTGTAATGAACTAAGAATAAATGAAACACACACCAGTGTCTATTCACACACACACACACACCACACACATATCACAACTCACACACATAACACGACACACACAACACAGCGACACACACACACCCAGATTATGCACAACACAGTTACTATCGGCCTGTCGTACGCAACAAGTGTTTCCCATTGTCACCAAGATCTCACTGCTGTCACACACTCTACACACAAAATCACACATGCATTCACAACATTACGCCATAAGTAAAAACGCTGAAATATTTTTTAGGCTTATTCTCTTTTTAGGCCTCACGCCCCTTCCAGAAAATTTCAAACCTCGAAACATGAAATGTTTTATTTTAAGGAATAATAAAACTAACTTTAACTTATTTACGGGGGTTTTTATATTCAGAATATTTGTACATGGAAACATTAAACATTATACATTAGAACATAGATAAATATTTATAAAATATATTAAATGGAAATTATTGTACCCTTATAACCATATGATGCAGTGCGACATGAATTTTTAATACAGATTCGCTTATCGGTTGTGTGTTGGATCATTTTAGTACCAGCACAATAACTGAAAACACCTCCATATTTCCCAGGCTGAAAAGTTATATTATATTAGGCACACTATAACATAACCCTGATATCCTGCTGTTACTGTCGTGTAATTAGCATTAGATTCTGTGAATCGTCTATAGTTCGTGCAGCCTTTTTTTATGAGGTAGGTTCAACTCGTCTCGTACAATCATCTTTATCAACATTTTCAAAACTGTCATTTCATTCATTGCCGTTCACTGTTAAACATCATGGTTTCTTGATATTCCATTGTAACGATGAATTTCATCGGTGACCTATCTATTTCGAGAGCATACGGAATCATACGGTTTACTTAACATCAATTTTTCGAAAAAATTATAGGTATGCGCTTTGTATCTTATTGATTGTTAAGACTTGTGGCTTTTTTACAATTATTTTTTTTAATATTTTCCAATAATTTTTTATATTCTAACAGCATAAGACTTAGGTCCAGTACACAACAAAGGATCAGCGTATGCCTCAGGACCGTATTCTGCTATTTCATCTGTTTAGTTTCACCTAAAGAAGTTTCCTGTTTCAAGCAGCAATAAACTTTCCTGCCTTTTCTTCCAGCGCGGGGACAAAAAATCAAGAGTCTGTATCGCAGTACAATGCCCTTTGTTTTGACTTTGTTAAGTAACTCGTATAATTTATACGTGCATAAGCAGTCGTAAACGATGCGATTAGGAATTTTGTACAGGGACATGCGTTCGGCTAGTGGCATTTTGACAAGCTGTGTAACAGAAACATTTGAAAAAAAAAATAAATTAAAAAAAAAAACAACCTAATTTGGAATCGAAACGGGCTAGTGACTTCATTGTCCGCATTGATTGAATTAGTTCATAACTTGTTTATCACTGACATACTACATCTTCCTCTTCAGGTGTATTTTTGTGCAAATTTCCCAAAGAGAATTGGAGGCATAATTTTGGCAATGAACGTCATCCGGTTTTTCTTGATATTGTTAATATAAAGTTCGACACCTTCCTTTTCTCTGAAAAGACGAACAAACTCTTTAAGTTTTTCCTCGAAATCAGGATCGTCTCCGTGAATATTATTTGGTGGTCCTGATGTTTCTGTCTTTATTTTTAAGAAGTGGTTAACATATCCCTCAAATAAAAACTCCTTCTCTTTAAACGTCCAAACTTCAAAAATTTTAATTATTTCGTACCCCATCTCTAATGCTACCTGAATTTCAGGTGTTGTGTATATACACCTTCAATAGCACGTTCATTCTTAACATGATTGCATTTCGCACAATTTTCTTCAACACATTTTAACACAGAGTGGAAATATTAATTTATTTTTGGCTCTTTTAGCGAAAGCATGAATGTACAAATCTTGTGAAGGAGGAATCTTAATGTAAGCGGCACCGAAATATTTGTCGTTGATACCATTCTTAATGAATTCAATGTCAGGTACTTTTAATTCACCTATCAGTTTTTCAGGAGGTCCACAGGGTATTTCATGCGTTCTTGAAGCATAAGATAAAGGCGATGTTAGTCTAAATACATGATCTTTTGTCCTTTAGTTGGTGGGTAGTAATGTACGAATGGTTCAGTGGCGGCCTCCAACAATGAATTGGTCTATTAAATGAGTCTGTTGTTTAACAACATCATTGCTAAGGACGTTGAATATAGTTCGCTAATGCTTATGTTTTCATCGATATGATCAGGATCTTGAATGATTTGGGTCTTTTGTACCTTCCATTCCCATTCCCACACTCGTATTACATTAAAACCGGCTTCTTTATACCTATCTTCTTGTTTCATGGTGAGATTGTAGCGGTCAACAGCCGATACACATGATACAGCATGGCCTTTGTCCTTTTATTGCAAATCCTTAATGTCCATGCCTCCACAACCATGGTATAGGAACGCAGTTTTCACACCTTTTACATAACCAAACCCATCAAGGGTTAAAGTCCACTGTTCTTATTTTAAACCGCCTTCTCTCCACAAGTTACGAGCATGCCCTTATGTCTATATTGGTTCAATTTTTCTTGGATACAAGAAGCCAGCGATTGCTTCGCTAGGTGAAAGGTTTAGTGGCTCTCCTCGACCTAGAATAGTAATTTTTTCCTCAGGCATAAACACATTTTTATAAATGGAGAAACACAGAGAAGCAATTGTTGTATTGTTATCTAGACAATCTATATCAAACTCTTTAATGAAACTGTTCCTGAACTTCTCAAAACATTTTCTTAGTATATTAACATCTTGTACACAGTACTTTCACATTCTTCATAAATATTGTATTCTTTACCTATAAACTTGAGTATAGTACTATTTCAAAACTCTAGCTTTTCATACTGTTGACATTTTATCTTACTTCGAAGATTTCTAATCAGGAATAGGTCCTTTATAATTCAATGTATCTTCATTTAAAAATGTATAGGGAAAGAACCCTTGGAATTGTCTTTTTCACTAACACCCATGCATTTAGGCAAGCTTTTCAATGCACATGGTGTGAAAAGCAATGTATCCCTGAAGTGTATATTTCCATTCGATCCCATTGAAATTATTTTATTGCCTCTTTTTATATAGGACTTCTGCTGATAGAATCCGAACTTGGGTGTGTCAGTAATCGATGCATATACGTGAACTGATGATCATTTTCCGCCATTATTGTGGCTCAACAATTCTTTTTGACTTAGGATTTTTCCTCTGAAACTCCATCAGGAAAGTTCTTAAATTGATTTACAGGCGTTTTTTTCGGTCTCTAATTTAAATATTCTTGTTCTTGGACCACAATGTGAACATACCATTGTTCACCTTCCTTATTGTACAATTTCGGCATATCAATCTGGCATACAGTAAATAATGATGGTGAATGATTCATGTCTTCTCTTTATCATCATCTACATATATCTTCCTGGTATGTCTCGATATCATAGTAACATGTGTATAAACCACCGGACCAGGTATTTTCTTCTTTTTATTTTATTTTTCATGTAGCATATATGATATTCGTCTTCTTTAGGTTCATATAATGTACTGCATGTTTTACAATAAGCTTTTGTGCAATCGTGTTTGAAATTACCTTGGCGATCAGCATTTATTTGCACAAGGCAGAGTTTGCAAATCTTAATTTTCTTGCACGTATTATTATCCCGATGTTTTTTAAAACAAAATGCATTATAAAATTCACGATTACATTCACGACATTCATGGAATATACCATCGTGATCAAATGAGCCTTGACACTTATCGTATAGGCATTGTCTACATCCATAATGTTCACAGTCTAATTTATGTGCGATATTATTACTGTTGAAAGTGTAACAATAAGTGCAAAAGATACCGTTCATATATGCATTCTTTTTCTTGGTGTTCTCAAAACATAATTTTAACTTATCTTCTTTTATAGCATAGTAATGGTTTACTCCATCATGGCCTATAATGTATAAAGGATCATTTCTGTTCTCGTTAGATGGATTATAAAGTATTTTTACTCCATTACCTTCAGGACCGAATACGACTATACGGCATTTTTCGATATTCTCGATTTTTTCAAAATCAGTTACTATGAAAGAATCTGTATATTCCATACCACATTTTTTAGCTAATGCTTCTGCTTCATTCTCTATTGTACACGAATGAATGCCTTTAGGCTCTACACTAGGGATGTACCGATACCAGAAAAGAGGCCGATACCGATACCGATACCGATACTCTACTTTTTTAGGGGCCGATACCGATACCGATACCGATACCGATACTTTAAGTAATATAATAAATACACAGTAATAAGATAGAACATTTGTGCACTGCTAGGCAACTCAAGATTGCATTCCCTGTACAAACAATACTTAGTCATTTATATTTCATATTTGGTTGTGCCCAAGTATATTTATTTATTTCATAAATTAAAATAGTACCTTTAAGGAATAATAATTGCAAATATAATATTAATAACTTTTTTATGTTTGTGTTTATTTAAAAAATATTCCATTTCCATTTTCAAGTAAGTATTAACAAAGTTTAGCTACTAGCTTTTATGTTTTAACATGATTACAACTTTACCAAGAAGATTCTTTTACAGCTCAATATAATAGAATAATAAATAATGAAAGAAGAGACCCTTTATCAGCCGAAAAGTTAAAATAAAAAACGCTTTTACTCAAACATGACAATAATAAAATACTCCTTTAAGTATAGACATCATTCAACTCAAAAATTCAAATTCTCAAATTGGGATGCAAAAACATTAAGCTTTCACAGTATCTGGGGCGAAAACCTGTTCCTTTTTGGGGTGTTTACATTCCTACCTAACCTACACTATAAATACGCTCTCTCTCGACTGATGAAGGAGGTGATGATAATTATTTGCCTGCAAGCACTGATAATAATGAAAACCTTGGCCCATTTTATGCCACCGCATGAAAGGATTCTCTTCTGTGAGGCAGCATCTCAATGTTTTCGTAGGCCTCATCTCCTCGTTCACAAGACTGCAATTTTGGCCATTATCTTTGCCTTCCTTGATGACTGTCTCTTCACTTTTTTCGATGGGGTTCCCTGGTGTGATTCCTTTGAAGGTGAATGAGATGTCAATGCAATTTCAGTCATGAAACTTATCAAGTCTAACATATCCAAATCCCTCTTCAGTAGGTTTATTTGCTGAAAAAGCCACCATCGTCACTATCAGTGCTGTTGTCAGGGGTTGCAGATAAGGCGGCTTCCACTTCTCTGTCTTTTTTTTTTTTTTTTTTTTTTTTTTTTTTTTTTTTTTTTTTTTTTTTTTTTGTTTTTTTTGTCAGCGAGTCAAGCTCGCTCCGGTTATGCTATTCTTTAAGTGCATCTAGAAGTGTATCACCGTCCGGCAGTGCCCATTCTTGTGGGTTTCAGCTAGCTTAGGAATTCCCTTATTAGAACATTTTATTTATTTTATTTTTTTTAGCAATCAGTGTCACCGCAGCTCACGGGCAGAACCCTATTCAAGAATTGGTCTTGAAGCGCCTTCAAAATCCAATCCTAACGCAAATTACGCCAGATGAGCACAGAACGCAGGCTTTAAAGTGAGGGAAATTAAATTGAGTAGGAAACACAGATGATGGAAGAGAATTCCACAGAACAGAGGTGGCAGAAAGAAAGATGCTTCGCTGTTTCTAGTCTGGAGTACCTAAATCAACACAAAACTCATGTGCCAACACAGCACCCCTTGTGCTACGAGGGCGTCGGAAAAGGGGTTGGTACGCGAGTGGATATTTCCCTCGAGCATTTGCCTTTCAATTCCTTTTAGAAAGGGATAAAGCACCAACATGCGCGCAAATATATAAGGGTCAGTTAACCTAGAAGTACAAGGACAGTTTATAAAAGTCTTTTGGCCTTTTGACTCGACCCTACCAAAAGCGCGAATTGAAACAGAGCCCGCCGCCCCCCAGATATGAAGCAGTACTCCAGTACAAGGCAGATGAAGACCCTTGTATAGCTGGCGTAACTGAGAAGAGGAAAAAAAGTCTGGCAAAGTCTAACAGAACTCCCAGTTTTCTTTGAGGCCGCCCTAGCAACCACTGTGATGAGGTATTCAAAACATTTTCTGTTTTATGGTTTAAGGCAAGGATCAGTATAATTGTCAACAGGGAGAGCGAGGAACCGTCGACAAGAGATAAAAAGTTAAGTGTCTTCGAGAGAGCGATTTGTAGAAGTTGGGTTTTTAAAGAATTAAATTTACAAGCTTGAAGACGACCCCCTCTGGAAATTCTATCCAGACAGCTGAGAATAGCATCGGAAAAGATAAGACGAGAGGCAATTCTAGAAGTAAAGAGTGGGAGCAGAATTGACATATGAGTTTGAAGACTGAAAGGGTCCAAGTCATCGACATATGAATGGATAGAGTTAGATGTGCAGGTGAAAAGATCAATTGATTAAAAGCAGGAATAAAGTAGGAGATTAAAACAGAACCCTGAGGAAATCCACTATTGACAGAAAAAGAAGAAGTAGCCCCACCCACAACAGCCGACATTGAGCGATTTGAAAGAAAGCTAGACATTAAGTTCAGCAAAGAGAAGAAGGAAACCCAAAGGAGGGGAGCTTGGAGAGCAGTGACGCCGTGCCATACCGCCGGTAATAATGCCTTTTGGATAGGTTCAAGCACCACGCACACAATAGTCTCCCGTAGTTCATAAGGCGGAAAACCATAAATCTGTTAAATAGGAAAGTAATATCGCCAGTAGATCTCGAGCACCGAAAGCCGTACTGGTATTCAGAAAGAAGGGAAATAGATTCCAGATGATCTAAGAAGTGAGAGTTGGAGAAGGGTTTCAAGATCTTAGAAAGAATACAAGTGAGAACTATAGGGCGATGGTTAGAAGGATCAAAGCAGCATCATTTTTTCGGAAAAGGTTGGACAAATGCGCGCTTCCAACACTGAGGGAAAGTGCTGTATTGAGGCATAGAGAATATAAGTTGAACGAGGGGTGGGGTTGCACGGAAGCACACTTCCTCAAAAACTCGAGGGAATGCCATCCGGGCCAACCCGCTTCCTAACGTTCATAGATTATCAGGAGCCTCATCACCCGATCAAAATGAAAATGACAGATAAGACATAGGAACCTGAGAGGAGAAAGGAGGAGGAAGAGGAATACCAGATTCGTCTCCAGGGTTGAATTAGATTAAAATAGGAGGCCAAAGAGAAAGGGATTGGCCTTTTCAGTTGGAGTATTAAAAACAGAACCATCAGAGCGAATAGAGGAGGAAAGGATGATTTACAGAAGTGGTTGTTAGAGATGTTTTTTTTGCAAGAGGGCCAGAGAGGTCAGTAGGAGAACCAAGGAGGTCAGCGGACTTTCGTTTAATGAAGTCGCGCTTTGGCTCGTCAAAGAGTATCCCTGCCGTTTCTAGCTGAACATGAAAATTGCAAGAGTGTTAGGAGACGAAATTTTTTCCACACCCCGATAAGCATTGCTCGAGCCTTGAATGGCCAGGGACAATCACGATCGAACAATGGAATTTTGAGGAGAAAAAAGGATTTAGTCCAAGTAGGAATGAACCTGCTCATCCCATTATACAATTACAGTTCCACTTTATCGGCTAGAATGCTGAAGCGTCTTAAGAGTTCAAAGCAGTCACTTTCAATTTACAGTTAAGCGTAGAAGCAACGCAATTCCCCCAATGCGGCCCGATCATAGTGCCAGAAAAACCGCATAGGGCGGATGGAGATGTTGGAGAGAAAGTATTAAAAATAGTGATATAAGGGTTAGTGGTCAACATTTACCGATAGGAAGCGAAACGGTGGGTGTATTTATAGAGTAGAAGGACTAAGTGGTGAAACATAGGTCAAGTGTGTTCTAGAATTGGTGGGACGATCCGGAATGTGTGTGGGTAATTTATCGTAGTTGCTCCAGTATTCGTTGAGAATTTTGAATGATTCGGCTTCCTCCCAACTAAATCAGTTCGAGAGGAACCCAACAATTCAGTTTTGTGTACATTGAAATCCCTAAATAGAGGCCTCAGTATTTGGTTGAGAAGATATAACAGTGTCTAGCGAGAAGTAGTAAGGTAATCAAAAAGGATTGAAAATCTGTTCTGTTAGGAGAACAGTAGCAGAAAGCATAAGAATATTGTAGTAGAAGGGAAGAAAGATTTTAAGCCAAAGAACATCGAAGTTAGGAGATCGAGATTCTCGAACGTGTTATAGGAATGTTATATTTACATAGGCACATACTCCACCTTCAAACGGAAATTATAAAAATAAGTTATAGTTGGGATATATTAAACGAGTTGAAAGATGAATTCTAGCCATTTGGGTCTCAGACAAGAGCATAAATTAGGTTTATATTCCATGGATGCAGAGTTGGAGTGCAAGCCATTGATGTTGGTAAAGTCAAAATGACAGCCACCGCCTGTGCAATCTGCTATCATACACGCACACGCATACCCGCAATCACAAAAAAAAAAAAAAAAAAAAAAAACAAAAAAGACAGAAACAAATAGACAAAAGCCAAAGGAGAATGAGGAAAATTTATTCGTAACGCAAAAACCTAAATTTTAAAAACGATAAAACCCTAATTTACAGCAAATATCTAAAATATGAATATTCCAGAAAGTTTAAAACACTCACGCACTCACACGCTCTCGCGAAATTGCGTACAAAAAAAAATACTATTGATCAACTAAAAAAGTAGATAAATCTGTATAAATTATAATAATGGCTGTCCAAATAGGTAAATTTTACGCTAAAGACCAAGTTGGAGAAACGCTCAAAATCTAAGTTAAAAAGGAAATCGAGAAAAAAAAACAAAAACATAATTAAAACAAAAAACTAATCGCTAGATTTATATTGAATCTAAAAGTTTCTCATAATTTTTCACCCAAAGAGTAAGAAGTATCGGCTAAGTATCGGCCATTTTAACCGATACCGATACCGATACCGATACCATCAAAAATGGCCGATACTACCGATACCGATACCGATACCGATACTATCGGTACATCCCTACTCTACACATTCTCTCGCTATTTTCCTAAACAAAACGACGGCTTTAAAGGCACAACCTACATCCCCTTTCTCTAAATGAACTTTACTAATGTAACGATGTTTAAAACTAAGATTTTGTGGCTCGAATGCATCGGTTTTACAGTCATCGCCTTTGCCTTTTGCTAACATGAACACACTTGCTACTACTTTGAATTTGGTAAAAGATGCCTTGTCACCGGACTGGAATGACCCTTCCAAACGTCTCATTATCTCTTTCACTCCAATATTGTCCATTATATCCCTATAGCTGATATTTACATAATATTTCCGGTCAGGTGACTGATCATCACCAAAAGTGAAGTTAATACCGACCCTCATGCGTGCCCCATCGTAGTCCAAATCTTGTAATACAACATTAATGACTTCACTTACAACCATTTCAAACGAGGCTTCAAGATCTCTTGGTCCATGGAAAAAGTTTTCGTCAATAATCTTAACTTCATAGGTATGACGTTCCATTGATTTTTTAAGTTTCTCTACAGAGATGTGCGTTATGTCCGTTATAGTGGTCTTTCTCTTCTTATTACCAGCATTCATCATCAAAGGGTTAGCCTGGAATAAATAGTCATTATTATTATTTATGATACAGTAAACAATTAAAATCAAGTTTTCATGCTATTTAGGTCATTATACCAATAATATATTAGTTTAACATAGTATTTCTCATAACATATATTAAATATATTTAACCACACAACAACAACAACATACCATTTTTAAAGGGTGCGATGATAACGTCACGTAGGATGCTTTTTACTCAAATGGATAGATGTATATTCAACACGTTTCTGGAAAAGAATAATTTTTTAGACATGTACATATATCATTTACCCTTTATTCTTTAATTAACGATGTTTTTAATTACCTTACGTGTCATTAATTATTGATTAGATGTATTACAATGTTATTTTTAAATGAGAAAATATATATATTAAAGAAAAAAATCTTACTTCGTTGAATAAGTATTGATTTGAAAAATCCTCGTGTGTAGATATAAAAACTTGGATGATGATACAACAGGATCCAACGAGGGTGTCTTAAAGTGTTGATCGTAAGAGCACTTGATTAAGAATGACCCATCGAGTAGTACGCCGCTTTATATATGACTCAGCTCCCCAAATCTATACAGTGTTGCCAAATAACCTCTGTATGATGCACTGTTGCCAAACCTAACAGTTTGTTTAATAAATATAATAAGTATTGCATCACTTTATGCAAGAGGATATAGCATAATATCAATTTTCAATGTTTCCGAGTTGAAATTTTCTGAAAAGGGGGGCGGAGTCTAAAAAGAGATAAGCCTAAAAAATATTTTAGGTTTTTACTATTGCGTAATGTTGTGTGTGTGTGTGTGTGTGTGTGTGTGTGTGTATGTGTATGTGTATGTGTGTGTGTGTGTGTGTGTGTGTGTGTGTGTGTGTCATTTATTCTTAGTTCATTACAATAGTTAGGTCAGGATATGATAAATCTTTGCTTAATATTACTGTGTTAATGTAAAATTAACATTGATATGTTAGAGACATGCTTGAAAAAGTGTGAATAGGTTACGTTTTTGCATGTAATGTTAGTTACTTACTGTTGCCAAGTATGGAACTTTGTTAATGATAGCAGTTTATTCGGGCTTAAGGTGTGTCAGGTTTGTCGTTGCACATTATTTTCTTAGTTCATGTTAGCTTTATCACTGCTGTTAAGTGTGGAACTTTGTTAACGTTTACAGTTTATTTGTGCTTAAGGTGCGTTAGGTTTGTCTTTGTACATTATTTTCTTAGTTCAGATGATGCTAAGTAATCTTTATTAATGTGAAAACTTTGTTACGTTGGTATATATTCGCTGATCAGTGTATAAAGAATTTGTTTTTATGTTAGTTTTATCCAAAATGATACTCGAAATGTGACTTGAATCCAATAGATCAATAGATCAACAAATCATAGGTGGTGGTTGGATGGTGAGTTGGATGGTGGTTTGATTTAGTGATTTACTGCTTAGGGTATGTAAAACATGACATTTAGTAAAAATTTGACCTTAATTAATGATCAATAGAACACAGATGGTCAGGAAGGGAGGTTGATGGTGGTTTGATTTATGATTTACTGCTTTAAGGTAGCAAAACGTTACAATTTTAGTAAAAATTTGACCTTAATCAATAGATCAATAGATCACAGATGGTCAGGAGGGAGGTTGGATAGTGGTTTGATTTAGTGATTTACTGCTTTAGGGTATGTAAAACGATACAATTTTAGTAAAAAATTTGACCTTAATCAATAGATCAATAGATCACAGATGGACTGGAGGGAGGATGGATAGTGTTTGATTTAGTGATTTACTGATTTAGGGTATGTAAAAACATAAATTTTTTTAAATTTTACATGAAAATAAAAAAAAATTTAAAACAAAAAAAAAAGTTTTTAAGAAATAAAAAAAAAAAAAAAAAAAAAAAAAAAAAAAATAAAAAAAAAAAAAAAAAAAATAAAAAAAAAAAAATTAAAAATTAAAAAAATTAAACACAAAGTATAAATGTAAAATAAAACTTATATAAAAATAAAGTTAGAAAATAAATTTAAAAAAAAAATAAAAAATAAAATAAAAATAAAAAAATAATAAACACAAAGTATATATGCAAAGTAAAAAATATAAAATTAAACACAAAGTATAAATCTAAAATAAAAACTTATATAAAAATAAAGTTAGAAAAATAAAAAATTAAAAATTAAAAAAAAAAAAAAAATTAAAACACAAAGTATAAATGCAAAATAAAACTTATAAAAATAAAGTTAGAAAAAATAAATTTAAAAATAAAAAATAAAAAATAAAAAAATTAAAAATAATAAAATTAAACACAAAGTATAAATGTAAAATAAAAACTTATAAAAAAAAAAAAAAAAAAAAGTAAACAGTATAATGTATGTTCAACTTAGGAAAAAATTATATTAGTTAACGTTTATAAAAAGAAAATGAGATTTGAAAATATAAATGCTATTCTTCACCATTTAGAAAATAAAGGTTATCTTTGCAAGATGCGATGCAATTGACAATATGTACATCTTAGAACAGAAGCAGTTATGTAAACAGTAATGATCTTGTATTATTAAATGAATGTTTACTATGTCGGCAGCGCAGTGGCTCCAGCACCGGTGACACTACCAACTCTGAATCCTTCCTCCTTCCTCATTCTTCATCCCTCTTCCTTTCCTCCTCCTTTCTTCCTTTCTTCTTCTTCTTCTTCTTCCTCTGTTTTGCATTCCATGCATTTCTTCTTTTTTTTTCAGGAAGGGACCCCCCTCCGGCGGGGTCCCTGAACTCCGAATCCGAATCCGACTCCAACTCCGTCTCCGACTCCGACTCCTCTATCCTTTCTCTGAGTTTCAGTCTTCTACGATCATTTTTAATTTTTACGGGGGCAGCGTCCCCCTTCCAAGGGGAGGACGCAGAGAAACGTAATCTCGTCTCCGACGAGATTACGTCATCATATAGCTCACATCCACATTTCACTCCGATACGTTAAGCCTAACATGGTTTTCAGGACGAATTTGACCTTGGCGCTAAGGGGGCAGCACCCCCTTAGGGGTGACCTACGGTCACCAAAACTCGCATGTGATCAGTTTATCACACACAATAATCATATACCAAGTTTGAAGGCGATAGCTCTATTCCTTCCTAGCGAAAAGGGTGGTATCGCGGAAGTGGCTCCATTACTACAGCGATTAATCGAATGATAATTATTGTAATTATTTTCTTTCGATTACATTTTCAGTGCTAAATGCCAACCAGAGCACGTAGAAAGACGATTTAAAGATCGATTTAGGGGTAATCGATCACGATAAATCGATTGGAACCGTCAAAAATGATCTATCGATCATTTAAAACCTTCTAGGAACCAAAAAGCTCCCTTTGAGGGGCTCCGCCCCCCTTTTGGGGAGCTAAACCTCTAAAAACGGTCTTCCAGACCTTAAATTCGGTCTCACCGACCTTAAAAACCCTAGGTTTGACGTATCAAACGTCAAAATCTAGTGAAATGATGGAAATTCCCAAGTCAGCTGCCGACATGACTGGAATTTCCAAAACCCTTCGCTAGTGATTTTCAAGTCTTTGTCTTCGCCGTGCATGGGCTGCCAATGGAGAAAATCCCCAAAATCCTCCGGAGTTGGGGATCTTGACCTGAATTATGAACAAAACGCTAAAAAAGTGCTAAAAATGCTAAAAAGGGCCAAATTTAACGGATTAGGTTGCCAGATTTAACGACAAATCTGGCTTCCGTTACTTTTCCGTGTCAAAACGTTAAAAAAGTAGCCAAATTAGTAAAAAATGGCTAAAATTAGTTAAAAAGTACCAAAAAAAAAAAGCGCAAAAGTAACGGATTAGCGGACCTGCTGTCAGTTTCCCTCCCTATACTACTGAGATGAAATAGATTGGATTATATAACTTCATTTTCTTGCCACATTTTCACAAATTTCGCAATATGATCGTTCGTTACATTAGATTTACACAATAAATCAATATGGTAATGTGAAATTTTCGTGATATTTTAACAGGGTTGGGGATTTTTTTGGATTTTTTGAGAAAAAAATCAATTTTTTATTTTTTGGATTTTTTGAGATTGTGACGTCACGCGAAATATAATTTTTAAACAAACTTTTTTTTTTTTTTTAAGTTTGAAATAGTATTACTTTTAACCCTAGGCCCTAGCTCTGAGTTCAAAATCTTAAAATAGGCCCTATAAACTATGACAAAATAAAAGAGCAACATTAAAGAGTGTTATTTGTAATATTGATGAATATTACATCAGAAATAAAATAAACATGTTTGAAACATGATCTTTTGTTGACATTTTTATAGTGTAGAAATTTGTAACAGAGTAGCCTTGCTATGATATTATTATTATAATTTTTTATTTCTATTGAAATTAAATCACTTAAATATATATATATATATATATATATATATATATATATATATATATATATATTTATATATATTTTATATAATATAAATATATAAAAATATATATATATATATATATATATATATATATATATATATATATATATAATATAAGCAAAAAAAAAAAAAAAGCAAAAAAAATCATGATTTTTTGGAGCAAAAAATCAGTTGAAAAAATCTATTGAATTTTTCCGTGCCATCCCTGATTCATATTTACAGCAGAATGGTGACAATGATCTAGCTATTTCGATTTTGAGAAATTTATGATGAAAACTTTTATAAAAACTAAAATTGTATGATCGAAGCTATAAGCGTTTCGTAAATAACTTTAAATTTAATAAATTTGTAATCGCTTAACAACGTCAAATAGTTGATACGAGCGTTATGTTTGTGATGAAAACCATTTTGGTTATTTTTTTTATTTGCGTGTTTAAATTCTAAACAACGTGCTCCATATTAGAAAGTCTGATCATATTTTTATGTAGAGTGGCAACTTCGCTCCGAGGTACGCGCACGAATTCGTGCTAAACTGGATTTAAAGCATTTCTTATCGGGTTAGCACAAATGCATAAATGGAAAACGCCTTAATTAAAGGTATATATATATAATTAATATTAAACTTATATACATAATAAAATATATATATAAATAATAATAATTATTATATATTATATGGTATATTATATATAAATTTAGCGTAGGGATAAATATATATATTATTTTATGCCGTTAGTTGTAATATGTAT
This sequence comes from Trachelipus rathkii, assembly GCA_015478945.1. Taxonomy (NCBI): domain Eukaryota; kingdom Metazoa; phylum Arthropoda; class Malacostraca; order Isopoda; family Trachelipodidae; genus Trachelipus; species Trachelipus rathkii. The sequence continues at coordinate 26,770 of JABUQX010037806.1, forward strand.
CGAAACAAGGTTGTATTACAAATACACTATATAAATAAAGTTAACGTTCCTTCGTCTCACATTCAAATTTTTATCATGGAAATAATTAAGCCTATTCCATAATTCTACGTATAACAACATATAATTTATTGAGAGCCTAGGTATATGATGATACCTAACTATATATATTAATATTATATCTATATATATATATTATAAGACAATTATAATATATATATATGATATAGTATATAACATATATATATAGTATATAGATTGATATATAATAATATTACTATATTAATATTAATATATAATTTATAATATAAACGTTATTTCAATATTGAGCCTTAATATTCATTTTATAGATATAATATATAATATGTATAATATGAGAATATTATAAATAATTATTATATACAAATGGTTGTAATAAATAATGAATACTTAATAAATAAAAAATAGGCGGTTTTTTTGTATACTATATATTATTAGATAATAATTTATTGGTTAGATTTATTTATTAGTAATATATTAATATAATTAATATATATATATAGTATTCTAATTAAATGGAGAAATGGACGGACTAATTATAAAAATAATATATATTATATATATATAATAAATAATATTATATATAAATATATATAAAATATAATATTATATATATATATCTATATATATATATATTTATATAATAATAAATCGTATAGTAAATATGCATATACTATATATAATATAAATATAATATAGATTATATTTATAAATTAATATATAATCAATAATATATATAATTATATATATAATAATAGAACACAAATTTTTATATAACTATAAATATAATTATTTAATTATATCATATATATATATAATGATATAAATATAATATAAAATATTAATATATAATTATATAATAAATATATAACATTATAGGCATAATATAATATATATATTATAAATATAATATATAGTAATTATTATATAATAAAATAATTATATAATATTATATCTATATATATATACCTATTATATATATATATGTATAATAGATTAGATAAATATATATATAAATAATAATTTAATATAATATATACTTATATATAAATATATATAATAATTATATATAGAATATATATGAATAGTATGCACTAAATTAAAATATATGTAAAGAGAAATAAAAAAGACTTGATAATTGAGAAGATAACATTTAATCGGGAATATATTAAATATAAATTAATACTATAATAATATGTAATATATATATAATTAATATTATACATATCTATAATATATAATTATATATATATAATACTAATTATATAGTCATAGTAGAAGTCTGATAAGTATAATCGAGAAGTTAAAACTATGAGATATAAATAAATATTAAAATAAATGATAAAAGTAGAAAATATATAATGAATATACAATATTAATATAATTCCTCATCTAACCTTTGGTACTACCTAGTATTCATGCCTACCACACAGACCATACCTGGCCTTACCATATATACTATAATTAATCCTTATTTAATAATTGACTTACAGTGATAACTAATAATATAATTACAATATAAATAATAATAAAATATTAGAATGTTTAATTTATTAAATTATTTAATATATAATAATCACCCAAATAATAATAGTGGATACTTTAACAACTAAAATATACTACTTATAAATAATTAGATAAGAAGTAGGACTATATTATCTTATGCATATTAAATTCAATAAAAATATCTTAATAGTATTATTTTATTAATATTTATAATTATTTAGTATATTTATATATAGATATATATATATATAGAAGTATGTATATATATAATAATATTATATATATAATATTAATATAATATATATATTAACATAGTAGAAACATAATAATATATACATATATTAATATAGTATATATTATTAATTAGATAATATAATAATAATATAGTAATATTAAATATTTATATATGATAATATATATCAAATTAATATATTTAAATATAAATATAGATATATTGATATATATATAATAAGTATATATAATCTATATATACATAAATATATATAGTATAATTATATATAATGAAATGGTAGTTGCATACACTTTGAATTAAGTTTTCGTTAGGTCAACATTTTGCAACGCGTCAACGAATAAAACGTAATGCGTAAATAGGAATATTTATCATGTCGCTTACCGAAAGTCGGTCAATTTACAACAAATATTAATTGCATTATTTTTAATTGTTTTGATCTTGACAAATGTGGGTGAAATCTACAAATTGGATTCAGAGAAAACTTTTGAAATATTCTACAGCATATGAAATCGATTCTGTAAATAGTAAATATCAGAAGGTGTAGCTAGAAAGTTATGTGTCTTAAAAACTTTAATTTAGCATAGTTAGTTGTATTATGAGTTCAAAATAGATTGTAAATAATATATAATTCAAGCAATTATTACTGTTTTATGCAATATACTAATATACTATATATAAAATATAAAATATAAATATTGTAATTAAAAGTTAGTTATATCAAGAGTATTTATATCGTATATAGTAAAGTAAATAATAATGAGTTTTTAAGTATATATATATAAAGGATATATTTATTAGAATATAATATATAATTATGCATATATTCAAATATTAATAATACCAATAGTATATATTGAAATATAAAATTTTTGGAGCAGGTATAAGTGGGTAAGATAGCCAACTTCTGCGTAATATCTTTTAAGTAATATAATACTAATAATAAATTAAGACTACACATAGCTAGTATGAAAAAATTACAATATACTTGCTAAGTATAATAATACATTAAAGAGATATAATAGAAGAGAAAAGTCCCGGCAAAAAATTAAAAAAAAATTGAAAGTTTCAAGTAGTAATATACTTGAGTTATAACTATTTAAAGCTACCCATAATTGAGTTTTAGATAATTATAAAATATCTTGAGAGAGCAAATATAATAAACACACGATATATAGTACTCTCTAATAGACAATTAATATACAAGAGAAGTTAACTATTACTAAATAGAATCAGATAAGAAGATGAGAGTCATTTTAACGTTATAAATTCCTTATTATCGAAGTGTACTCTCTGTCGCTATGGAAAAGCTGAATGATATGGTCAATATACTTGTCTAGTTTGTTATTTAAAATTGTGTGGGGATCTTTATAGCCGCACATAAAAGCCACTGAAACAAATCTACATAATTACCGAACTGTACACATCAGTTATTTTAAATAACCATATTTGTGGGTAACTAAACAACAGAATGTAGATAAGTCTTATATTGATGTGAGTTAATAACATAAGCCTTATAAAAACCTAACAGAATAACCTTACCATAACTAATACTAATAGAACCCAAACTTATAACTTATAAATTAATAATATAAGTGCTATACAACCTAATATTAAAGGAGTCAACCACTTATAAAAACATATATAGATTGTTTGTTTTAAAAAATAAATAAATAATAAAGTATTTATACTATATAATTATAATATGATATTAAGATGTTAATAAATATAATTAATATATAAATATATTAATTTAAGTGTTATTTATTAAGTTTTTTTTAAATTAATGTAATTAGTAAATAGTAATTAATTAGATGAGTATATTATATAACTATTATTATATTATATCTATAATAACTAGATAAGGTTTTCATATTAATATATCTAACATAGCATGCGTAGACATAGATATAGTTGATAATATTATATAATTACTATATATATTCATAGTATATATTTAAATTGAACTATATTATATTTTAATATAATTAATATTATTCTGATAGATGGTTAATGTAGGTAATAGTTATGCTTATAATATAAATAGGGTCAGCTTTTAGAAGAGCGCAATACATATCTCAAAACTCAATAGTACTAAGGAGAAAAGTGTCAAGATAACATTCGACTGGAATGTCACTGGAGTACATAATTGTATGCGGTAGAATTGCGGAAAAAAATACAATTAAAGTATGCTCAATACTACAGGAAAGGGTAATACATTTTTAGGAATCCTTGTAAAATTTTAGTTAAGAAAATGTAAAAACAAAATTATTGGTTAATAAGATATAAGTATATTGATATGAAAGGCCTGACTGTTAGAGACTTTTATAATTACTGCGTATAATAAAAAATAAGATTTCTGAGTAATTTTTTGTCATATTTTCACTAATCCAAATTTACACAATGATTGAGAAATTGGTATTACGTTTCTGCGCGATTGTAGTTATTGTGAGATAATGGAAATTTTTTTTTTCCTCGGTGAAAAAGCCGAAGTCCATTGTATTTCTGTATAAAGAGAAGAAAAATGATTAGAGATTAAAAGAGGGATTTTTAAAAGATACTTCTCTGGAAATAATGTTGTAGTTAACACGAATTGCGGTTGGCAGATTTGGCCGCGTGTAAACTAGTGAACAACGCGAGGATTGACGGTTGGCGAGTTTGACGAGGTTGGTCAAGAATTATTGCGGTTCGCTCTAGCATATTGCTGTTGTGCGTTGGCGTGTAGTTTCTAGGGATGTACATCACTGAGATATAGGAGAGTGATAAATGTTTGTAGACTATTAAGTATGTGGGTTGTTATATAATAGTGTAGTATTTATATATATATATATAAGCTTATATATATATATATATATAAGTAGTATAAGTATCCTTACATATATTTGCGGATTGTGCGTGGTAGTTGATGATTAGTGTGTTATAGTGTTATATATTGTAGTATATCAAAGATATAATATTGAATATATATAATAATTTATTAGAGTAAAAAATGAAAAAGAAACGAAACAAAATTATTAAAAAACTTTATATAAGTATTTTTCATATAAAAACAAAAAAATCATAAACTTGCACTTCTTCTTTAAAGCAATGCACAATCGGAAGAAGGTCGGATCAACATCATAATAATTGTTATCTCAACTTCAAAGGAATGTAATAGATGCCTTACAACTTCTTCAATTAACTTTGCAATTATATAGCAGTAGATGTCTATGTTGACAAAACATAACTAACCAAAAAACTGAGTGTTCGCGATTCTTTGGAGGCCGATAAAAAATCAAAATTTTATTTGATGCATTCTCTAGAATTCACCAGACATTTCAGTTCGAGTGGTTGCAAAATTTCAGATTTTACTCTATATGTATATCTGAAAAAAAATTCTTTGAGTGTATTTTGCTACATGTGTATTGTTTCTGAAAATCGAGGAAGCTGGAAGGAAGTCATGAAAGGATTGAGACATTTGTAAATGAGCATTAACCGAAATTAAGAAAGTTTACAATCTTCGAAAGCGCGTAAAAAAACTGAATTACGTTAGAACAAGTTCAGCGAAGAATATAATTGATAAGCTTAATTTAGAAAAAAATCGAAAGCATAGACAAGCAACTGTACATTCAAAAATTAAAGATTAGTATAGGAAAATAGAGAAAATTGTACCAATAATTGAAACTTTCGTTTATGTGGCCAGAAAGGTCTTTCATTAAGGGGCTCAAGTGATCAGGACGTTTGAATTATCAACTTCCAGCTGAAAATGACGGATAAATTTTAGAAGCTTTCTTAGGTTACGAGCAAATGGAAGGTGACCAGTGTTTGAAGATACACTACTTCTATTACGTCCAAATAAATTTAATATTTAAACGATTTCCAAGAAACCTAGTCCTAACCTAACCAGAAATGTTTTTTACAAAGAATATTGGAATTTGGTAATCTTTTTTCAGTATTAGCCGATGAAACAACGGATATTTCCCAAACAGAAAGTTTCAACTTTAGTGTAAGGACCGTTTGTGTTGAGGAGGTAAATTCCTTTTACTTTGATAGGTATTTATTTATCATTTGTTCAGGTTTTATGATGTCTCAGGAAGCATTAGGCCAATATGGTAATTTATTAGGAGAGACATCGTGGTATCTTGTTTAAAACTGAAATTTAACGAGCAGATATAATGAGCTCTCTACATGAGAGGCGATATTTACCGAGGAGTTCAAATCTGTATATTCGGAATGAGTACTTAAGCACTCTATACATCTGTGTATGGGACATATGTTTACATTCTGATTTCTCGACTTTCTTAAAATTCAAGAAATTCGAAACGTCTTAGGATTCATCCCTGAAATATGCACTTTTTTTCGATCGGGTCCGAAGCGCACAAAGAGAAGAGAATAAGGTCTCCTATAACAATAATAAATAATCAAAAAAGATGTCGAGAAAGATGGTGTGAACGGCAAAAGGGGTTTCCTCTTGTTAAAAGAGATTATTGAGCCAATACTGCGTCATTGGAAGAAATAAAGAAAAGAATAGCCTGTGAATTATCAGGAAAGCTATTTTGTGTTAAATTGTAATCAGTATGAAATTTATAATACATAACGTTTTAAGGTAACTTCTGGATATAACTACACTGGTCAAAATAGAGATGATCTAGGTAAGTATTGAGTATGTGATTGTCGATTAAACGTAGAGAGCATAAGTGTATATATATGTAAGCACTCACACACACATACGCACACACACACACAGAGGCTAAGAAGTCACACACGCTACGGCTGAGTTGTACTTTATATGAGAGAGCATATGAAGCATCTTGCACAGCAATGAGCAGAAAGCTGGTGTCACACTAACGTGTGTGATGATAAGAGTAATCTGATGTGGTTAAATATGTGGCTAATGATCCGAATCATATACCGCATCTCAGTTTTTATTCGTTTATTGATGATTTGTTTCTTTGTTGATGATTCAAATTTCTCTCGCATAGAAATAGATCATTTCATTCAGTACTTTACCAGAAAAATGCATTGTGCCTTATACAGCTATATTTGTAAAAAGATTCTTTTTTATAAAGGGATCCTCACCTCACGAGGATACACTAAAGGAGAGTGGTGTCTCTGGAAGCTAAATGGCTGTTAGAAATGAAAAACCAAAACCTGCGATCGGACGGTGATGTACTCACTGATCATTTTCGTCAGTAGTCTACTCGTATGACATTGGAGTGCAAAGATGCGCGTGGGCGCTCGGAGAAGATTTAGAGCAGCTACACTAGTGGGCGCGCAGTACACAGAAGCTTGGACGGACTATACAGCTAGTCACGCCTGTAGAGAGGTCAGTTAGAGAGAGTAGACTGAATTCATGTCGACATTAGGCGTCTGAATAACATATTTGGAATAGTGTTTGGAGAGAATCGCATTAAGTAGCCTTTACTGGTCAATGTCATCGAGATCTAGCAGCAGAAGTCAACATGAAATATTTGAACCCCTCAGTTAAAAAACGAGGGATACTGAATTAACTTACAAACGATGGTAAGTTCTTATAGTTAATATATAGTATATTATATATATATAAATATTATATATTATATATATAATATAATTATTATATATAAATTATATATAATAATATATAATAATAATATATTTTATTTATATATTAAAGTTATTATATTATTATTATCTATATATATAGAATAATTAATATATATAATATTATAATATATATTGATATAAAAATATATATATATATATATATATAATTATATATATATATATATATTATATAATAATTATATTATATTATAATTTTTATATTATATTATTATTAGTTCTTAAAGTATATTATAGTATTATATATATATATATAATATATATAATATAATATATTATAATAATAGTATATATATATATATTTATTAATAAAATTTCAAATTAAATATATATATTTTATTAGTTCTATAATATATTTAATATTATATATATAGTATATATAAAATTATATATTATATATAGATTATTACTATATATATTATATAACTAATATATATATATATATATATAGTATAGGATATATATTATTACTAGTTATATATATATATATATATATATAATATATATTATTATAATAATATATATATATTATTATATATTATATAGTATATATATATAATAATAAATTTAATTTTTGAAATTAATATTGCGAAAGTCGCAGCCCTCCCCCCAGAAAAAATCTGGCTAGGGCCTGCTGCAACTGATGTACTGCACATATCGAGACTCTGGTCCTGCCACTTCGTCGTGCTAGACGTCTCCCCGACAACTCAAGGCGCTCAAGCCGAGTTCGAACATATGTTAGAACTAGGTATTGTCGCCCTCTAATGATGCTGTGGCTTCACTCTTCACATGGTGCCAAAACGTTCGGTGATGGAGACGGTGTGGAATTAGGGTACTGAATGCCTTCAAACTGAGCGCTACTCGGTTCCGCCATATTCAAGTCCTTTAACTCTGCGTCTGGATGGCGAACCATCTTTCAAAATTGTATGGTCAGGTGATATCGATCGATTCGTAGTCTGCTGATGACATAAAAAAATACCCGCTGTTATTACTCCTTTTGATATTTGAGTATACTAGATATCCTTCGGTCTTAGATGCGAGCTCAAACTTTTCAGATTTTGAATACTATACTTGCGTGGCTACCTTCGCCTGGCTTATTGAGGACTTCTGTAGAGTGCAACTTCCTGAGAAGGCATCAAGGAATAATTTGCGTGCTGTTTCTCACGATAAACGATGTGAATGCGACTTAATCTCGAAGTTGTATTGTACATCACAGCTCACTTCCTGGGGCCATACTGTTTCTCCTGAAGGTGTTACACTCTCCGATCGTGTTGATGTCATTCGTTGCATGTCCCGTCTTCTCAAACACAGCTAAACTTCGTTTAATACTTGGGATGGTAAACTTTACCACGTTTCCTTCGTTCAGTCTGTCGTAATTCTTCGTGCCACTACAGCACTATTACGAAAGAAGAGGGGTTTAGCCATCATTGATTGAACGATGAGCCAAGAGAAGCGTTTTGACGCTCAAGAAGCTCGTAGCTGCTGCATACACTTTTTGTCCATCTCAGGACTCTGCACAACGTAATTAAGTCGACGCTTCGACTTGCTGTCATGGTGTCTTGCAGCTATATTGAAGAACTTTATTTCTTTAGCCTTTTTCTCTCGCAAGCCTCAACCTGCCGAAACTCGGCGGTAGGGAGTTGTTGGCAATGTACCTAGCTACTCGACACCAGGTACTTCATAGAAGGTCGAGATTTCACAATCTTAACCGTCCAACCTCTTACGTTCTGCAGATGATTTCGTCACGAACGCTATTTCCAGATGAAGCACGCGATCTTGAGATACGTTCTCTACCAATTCACACTGACGTTGACAATATCTCTGGGTAGATAAACACTGCGATGCCTTTCAAGCATCAGAATTCGGATCCTTTTTTCCTATTTCCAATCAAGTTGAGAGGATGAAATCATCGACCGCCCACATAACTTTTCTTTACGGCTAGAGTGGATAACACTCCCGGATATCAAGAGGAAGTGTTATGTGATACGCTCACCTCTACTCCTCGTCCATGACTCTGTCTTCATACAGAAAGATATTTCCTAATTTAACTGTCCTTCTCCACCCCAGCAAAGAAGGTTCGCGAAAGCTGGGTTCAGCTAGCGTTGTGTGGCCCGGCGACAATGCCGGGTTAGAAGTGGCACCAATTGTCTTTCCTGTTAACAGTTTAAAGTCAGATCCACACTGACTAAACCCTTTGCTCCTTCTTACCATCCTAGTGACAGGTTTGAAAGGTTCCACAATAGATAGTGGTAGGACTCTTCCGCCTTTATTGGAAACTCTACTTCTTACTGTATTGACCGGTTCAAATCGATGAACGAAGCCATTCCTTTCTGTTGCTTCTTAGAATCATTTGTCTACAGTTTATGACGGCAATTGGTTCCTCGTTTCGTTCTTTACCTTCTCTGAACTACGTCAAGGACATGTCTTCGAATCTTATGCGTTTGGAAGATTTGATGCCCTCCTGTTTCTGAAAAGATTATGACAACTTGCTTCAATCAAAACAAACGGTAATTTAGAACGATTCCATGTAAAAGCTTAAGGCTTTGTGGCTGCTATCACAACCGTGAAAATGGACAGACGTTCTTGCCGTTGGTAATGCTAGGTATTCGCACTGCCATCAAAGAGGGATCTGCAATGTTCTGCGGCAGAACTTGTCTACGGTTCCACTCTTTGGCCCCGGAGAGTTTTTTTTTTTTTTTCGCAATCTTGTACCCATCACGAAATACATATTGGAGAAATATTTAATTTGTTTAGTCATTGTAATAATTACTGATATCATATAATGGAAGAATGCCAGTTACTTAATAATCTTCACATTAGTAGAACGAGACGATTTAAAGAGAAGGATGGAGGCAATTAGAAAGATTAAAAACTAGCGATAGTCCCTCTTTTATTAAAGAAATATCTGAATTAAAAGGTTATTTAAAGTCTTTGGATAAGGCAGATAAAAGTATTTTGTCAAATATAAAAAGATTAAAAATCTTAATTGAATTATAGTAAGTGAGCACAGATGTTTATTATACGTAATTAATTTAAGGAACAGATTGCATGTTATCTGACAACTTGAACAAAGACTAATAAACTTCTATTGCTAGTGAAGACTCTGAACCACCCTTTTCTAACTCTCCTGTAGGCCCTAATTCTAATGTTAGCTGTAGAACTGTGTCTAACGTTAAAACCGCCCTTCTTTTGACATGCAAGAAGGGGCCTCCAATCAGTAAAAGGGATGGTTGAGGGTGATGAAACAGGATAAATTACATTCTCGCTGATCCGTTTTTTTAGCAAAGTTAAAGCTGTGATAGACGGCAATTCTTTACACATGAAAAAAACCATGATTATTAGCAATCTAGGGAGATGATTTGCTTAATGAGAGATTAAACATTTGGAGTCCTAAGTCTAATTACGTAATTGCTTAAGATATTTTAAAAAAGTAATTCTCGATAGAGATTTCATAGTAGAGAAAAATAATTGTTAGGCTAATAGACATTTCTCCTCCTGAAGATAGTGAAAATTGGGCTCAGCCGATAGCAATAATTGACCCTCGCCTTAAATTTATGATTAGTAGAGCTTGAAGAGATCATTGGTATTAATTCATTAGAAAAACTTTATTACGAAACTATAAGTTAAGTTAATGAGGTTAGATAGGGTCTGGTATGTTATTTGGATCTAGGCCATATCCTTGGTTCGTGCACAGCATTTTTATGCTAGTCATTGAAATTTTGGTGAATAAGCGTTGTATGATGATTTGAAACGCGCTTTGCTTTATAAAGGCAAAACTTATGAAATAACTTTGGTGGTTAGTGTAATAGTTATGTTAGTAATGTTAAATTTTTGAAAATTTTTGTTTAAAATTACTATGAAAAAAGTATAACTGCTGATTTGGTGTGAACATATGTGGAACAAGTGGAAATATTTAAGTTTTGAAGATGTTTACAAAATATCTAGGCATTGAACTTTGGTCATGTTAGCGATGTAGCGAGTAGTAGGGTATTTAGCTACGTGTTACTAAATTTATGTTGCTAATCATTGCAAAGAACTTTT
>JABUQX010037807.1:0-7500 GCA_015478945.1 Trachelipus rathkii
ATATATATATATAGGGCTGCGGAGTCGTAAAATAAAATTTTCGACTCGACTCCGACCCCGACTCCTTAAATTCAAATTTGGATTTTCGACTCCGACTCGACTCCGACTCCACATAAACAAAAATTTTCGACTCCGACTCCGACCTCTTGACTCCACTTAAACAAAATTTTCGACTCCGACTCCGACTCCGACTCCGACTCCACTTAAACAAAAAATTTTCGACTTCGCTCCGACTCCAGCAGTCAATTTCAGCCAAAAAATTTTCGACTCTGACTCAGATTAAGACTCCACGCATTACAGAGTTACATTAAAACTTTTTCTTGTTTCAAAAAACAACTTTTTTTTTGCTTTGCTTTTCAAAGAATAAAAAATATACCAACTTTTCCCAATCGACATTAAAAATCTCCAAACAATCTATTAACCCACCCCGGTAAAAGTACCGTAAAGACGTGGAGGCAGGGCAGCGCCGCAAACACATGAACTAAACAAATATATTTTTAGTTTCGACAAACAAATAGTATAACGTAAATCATAAAGGCAAATATTTTATTTTATTTACAAACCCATTACTCCACCATACAGTCTTTACATACTCCTTCAGCTCTCTTCACATAATATAATAATATATAATATACTTAATAATAATCATAATATCAATAATAATAATATCAATAATAAAAAACATAATGAAATAATAATAATAAATAAAATAATAATTAATACTAATAATAATATCATCAATACTTAAATAATACCATAATAATATAATAGCATTACAGACGAATGCTTAATGAAATAAAAAAACAAACAGATTTCTTGACAAAATTAAAGAACTGGGACTTTTCCCACTTTAAGGATAAGTATATAAATATACTATATATATATATAGGAAAATATATATATACCCTTAATAATATATAATATATATATATACATATATATATATATATACCTTTACTAACTATACTATATTCCTATCATATATATATATAGTTTCTATTATCGTATTGATATCGTGTAGTTATGCACGCACCTACCTCTCACCTCCGTAACCCTTAGCCACTTCATATTTATTTGATGATTGCCTAAAAATACACAAAAAACTCAGAAATTTCACCTTTGAGACTGTAATATTCTAGTCGGTATCGTTTTATCTACACTAATATTTGTCTCTTGCAATATCGTTGAACTATGCATTATCCGATTTATATCTATAAACTCTTTCATAGTTAAATTCAAATAATGAAACATTATGTAAATTATCAAAACTTAAAACTTGAAGCCACTATTATATTCGCCTCACTTGATGTAGAATCTTTGTTCATAAATGTACCGTTCTTGATACGATTGACCTAATAATTAACGAAGTGTATCACTCAAATAACCTACCCCCACCACATATATCAGAACAACATATGAGGAACTTTTATTAACTTCTTGTTGTAATAAACACCGTTCTAAGATTAAAAGAAAACACATATATCTACAAACTGATGGACTGCCGATGGGCTGACCACTTGGACCTACATTTGCTGACCTTCTATACTGTCCCATCCTGGAAAAACAAATCCTTCGTGAAACTAAACACTTTAACCCCGTATTTTAACATAAGGTAGTCGAGGACACCCTCACTTTTTAGGACATAGATCATATACATCAGTTCTCATACAATAGAATTCAGAGTTGTTTTGTCATTGCTTAAAATTCTCACATACGAAGCTTAGGTTCATAATGCTATCTGTTTTTAAGACATCAAAATCAATGTTAATTATGACGGCTCCAGTATCTACAAGGAAACATGTCAAACCCACTGCTAATGTCTGTATATGAACTTAAATGGCATCCTATCACCCGACTATTTACAGATCTTCGTAAAAATTTAGTTTTACAGAGCATAAACAACCTACGTTTCAACTGGGACCAACCACTTTGCAATGAAGAATTTGGCGCCATTCAAGTAAAACTTTATCCTCAACTGTGATCATCCCAATATTCAGCTTTGAAAAATTTATTAATAAAACCCTACAAAATATATAATAAAGATACAAATATCACAGCAAAAATTCGACCTATTTCTTCTTCAAACTTCCCAATTGCTATTTTGTCAATAGGAAGAGACGATGCCTTCCGTATTTTTGCGAATTCTCACCCTCAACACTAAAGACACCTCAAAAAATTAAAGTCAGACTATACCATAGTCCAAACAACTGCCATCTTCCTTTAGCACAAGAGATGCTTTGACCACAACCATCACGTTGTGTATCAATTTAACTGCCTGAGTTAGACTGTATGTCGACATATATTGGTTAACACCGAAGAATCGTTCGTCGGACAGGGCAGTATCAATACATCTTACCACGTCCCGCAAACGATCTTTGAACTTTTCAATACCGCGCACCACTTGTCCAATCAACAATTGTAATATTTCTCAACACTCTCACACTCATTTACCCCGTGATCGTGTGAAGTCCAGAAACTTAAAATGTGGAGGCATTCTACATCAAAACACGCAGACCAACCTTCAACAACACTAATAATTTTTTATGTATTTTATCAGTCAGACTCATATCTTTGATTTTACTTATTATATGATCAATCTTAAAACTCATTCGCTTACAGAGAAATCAATCCCTCTGAAGATGTCTCAAGTATAGAGACGAAACGCGTCGGGAACCTATGTAAATATACCCCCTCTTCTTTCTCCTGTTAATATATTTTCAACAGATTATTCTTAACAAGAATTAAATTAATGTACCAAAATAAATATTAGACTTGGAAAATAAAATCAAAAACTTTTATAATAATAACATAATATAATATAATAATAAAAGTAATAATCACTCAATAATAATAATAATCAATAATAATATAATAATAAATAATAAATAATAATAATATAATATAATAATAAATAATAATAATATAATATAATAATAATAATAATAATTATATAATAATAATATATATAATAATATAATAATTATAATTATAATTATACATATAATAATATAATAATTATAATATTTATAATTTAATAATAATCAATAATAATAATCATAATAATATCATAATATAATAATAATAATAAATAATAAATAATAATATAATATAATAAATATAATAATAATAATAATAATCACTACTCATCGTTTCTCTAAATTTTTCGACCTCCCGACTCCGACTCGACTCAATTAAATCTGTCCGACTCGAACTCCGACTCCGACTCCAATTACACAGGAATCTTCGACTCCGACTCCGACTCCGACCCAAGCACAAAAGTTTTCGACTCCGACTCCGACTTCCGACTCCGGCGACAAAATTGCACGACTCCACGACTCCGACTCCACGCCCATCTCCGACCCCGACTCCGCAGCCCTGATTTATATTTAGAGATGGGACGAATTAATCCGTCATCGTCATGTAATCGGCAAAAATCGGCATACCTCTTTTTGAAAAATCGTCATCGTCATTCGCCGCGGAAATTTCGCCCGATTCATTTTGCCCGATCTCTACATCTGAACATATTAGAATTTTGAATAATATTAAATCAATAATAATTATAATAATAATCATAACATAATAATAATAAATAATAATAATAATAAAATTAATCATAATAATAATAATATCATAATAATAATATATACTCAATAATAATAATAATAATTATATTATATATATATTATATTATATATTATATATATATATATATATATATATATATATAATATATATATATATATATATATATATATATATATATATTATTATATAATTATATATATATTATATACTATATTATATATATTATATACATAATATATATAATATATATTATATATATATATATATATATATAAATATATATATATATATATACAATATATATTATATTATATATATTATATTATATTATGATATATATATATATAATATATATATATATAATAGTACTATACCTTATATATTATAGTATCTATAATAGTACTACTATAATTATATACCCTATATATATATATTATATATATATACCCCTATATTTGGTATATAATATAATATAATTTACATATATATAATATATATTATATATCATATATAATATTTATTATACTATAATATATATATAATATATACTATATAATATATATATATACATAATATACCCGGTGTTATTATATACTATATATATATATATAATATATATCCTGTCACAATTATTATCACCCTATATATATATCTACTAATATATATATATATATATAATATATATATATAATATATATATATATAATATATATATATATATCATAATATTATAATATACTCCTATAATTACCCATTCTTGCTTATGGTTGTATGCACCTCTCCAGTGCCTAATGTGGCTTCGCCTTTCTGTATGCGTCATATCCACCCACTCATCCCTCCAGAACACTATCACTCCTACCTACTAATCACACCATTCTTCTAGACAACATATTACAGACATCCCTATCCCTTATAGTCCATACGTGTAGGGAGAAAAAACTTTGCCCCACCATCGTATGTCTCGCCGTGTCGTAGTAAGGCGACTAAGCGACTTGGTAGTCTAGGTTGGCCTGCCTACTACCCTTATCTTTTGCCAGGAATCCTAAACGCATGCCTCGGAGAAGGTCGTGATCGCAGTAAGCGCCCTTCTATCCCTCGGGGCGAAATGTATGAATGTATCCTGTATATCGACCTGTCCACGAGGAATCAACCAATGCCTTAGAGAATGCGGAGGGAGGTGATGGATGTATTTAGAAAGGGCCAAATTTTGATTTGCTCGCTGTGACTGACAAAGATGAATGGAAACAGTGAAAATTTGAGTCGGTGTCGGTGTGAAATGTGTTTGCTGTTGACTGTGGAAAGGAAAATGAGAGGGATTAGAAGGAATTTGCAATTTCTGAATGAGTGAGTTGGTGGTAGAGAGCCTCTGGTCACGATTTTCGGTCGTCGTCGTGTCGAGTACTAGAAGTCTAAAGGTTTAATTTAAGTTTGAAAAGGTCAAAATTTTGTGTTGCGACATAATATCCATCTGAGGGTAATGTTGACAAGAGTACGATTTTCTGGGATACTCTGAATGATGTTTTGGATGGGGGGAACAGGAGATTCAGTTCATTTGCCAACATATCGCCCATTCAACGGATTTTTTTTTTACCACGTTGCTCCAACATCCGAGCAGAGCCTAGCTCCAACCGCGAGCAGGGGCCTTAGTACTCCTCACAAGTTCAGCCCTCGTTACGCAAAATTCACGCAATCGAGCCCAGACGGCCAGGCTTTTAAAGTGAGGCATTAAGATTCAGTAGGAAATACAGAAGATGGAAGAGAATTCCACAAACAGAAGTGTGGGAGATGGAAGCCACCACAGCAAACTACCTGGAAGTTTACAATGCTCAACCCCAGCACCCACCCCAGCACACGATACACGCACCTATTGTCTACACCCCAGCGCGTCGTTAAGGTGGGGTACCGCGCCCACATGCACCCTCACCCACGTTCCCCTTCGAGACTTCCCGCTGCGGTACCTGTAGGATAGAGATAAACACCAACATCGCCTAGCAAAGATAGAGGGTCAAGTGAACTGAAAAGTACAGAACAATTTATATAAGCCTTTTTGGCGTTGACTCGACCCTGTCCAAAACCGGGTGAAACCAGACCCCCCCCCCCAGATATGAGAGCAAGTACTCCATACATGGGCGGATGAGCCCCTTGTATAATATGCAAGAGCAACTGAGAAAAAGAGGAAAAGTCTCCACAGTCTAACAGAAACTTCCAGTTCTTTGAAGGCCCCTAGCAACCCGTTGTGTGTGAGGTTTCCAAAGAACATTTTTTTGTCATGTTAAGGCCAAGGATGTTTATTTGTCAACAGGAGAGACGACAGAAACCGTCGAAAGAGACAGGAAAGTTTAGAAGGTTCCTTTGGAGAAGCGAGAACTTTGTAGTTGGGTTCTTTAAAAGAAATTGATTTCCACCAAAGTTATTTTTCTATCCATACAGTGAAGAATAAAATCGGAAGATTAACGACGAGAGGCAATTCCACGCAGTAAACTGGAGTACAATTGTTATGAAGTTAAAGATGAAGAGTCGATCATCGGAACTTACGAGTGGATAGAGCTTATAGAGGTGTTGCAATAGAGAGAGAGTGGAGAGTGAGAGAAGTAGGAATAGATACACGAGATAAGTAACAGAACCACCTGAGGAACCCCACCTCACTTGAACAGAAAGAAAGAATGACGTCGCCCTCATCAACCCACAGCCGATATTGCAGCCAATTTGAAAGAAAGCTCAGATATAAGTAAGTTCAACACGAGCCACGCGAGGAATCCTCAACAGGAGGGGAGCTGCGAGAGCAGTGACGCGTGCCATACTCGTCAATGCTTTGATTATGTACAGCCGCCACCACGCAAGTCTCCCCGTATTTCCTAAGAGCGAAAAACCATAAATCGCTTAGATAGGGATGTATATCGCCAGTAGACTTCGGTGCAACGAGAGCCGTACTGCGCGATCATATTGAGTTTCCAGATGATCTAAGAAGTGAGTTGAGAAGGGTTTCCAGATGATCTAAGAAGTGAGTTGAGAAGGGTTTCAAAGATGCTTAGTAGATACAGTGAGAGCTCTACAGGGCGATAGTTAGAACGATCAGAGCGGCTTCCTTTTTTCGAATAGGTTGGACAATGAGGGTTCCAAAACACTGAGGGAAAAGTGCTAGTATTGAGAATTAGAGAATATAGTTGAGCCGAGGGCCAAAGAGATTAGCCTTTATGAGTTTGAAAAATTATAACGCAATGATCAGATCGCAATAAGAGGAGGAAAAGCAGATTTAAAGAAGTTGCTAGAGATGAAAGATTTGTCAGTAGGAGAACCAAGGAGGTTAGCGCACTTTCCTTTGATGAAAGCCAGCTTTGCTCGTCGAAGAGTATCCCTGCAACGAATTTCGTAGCTTGAATGAAAATTAGCGAGAGCGGTGATAGGAGAACGAGAATCTTTCCCCCCACCCGATAGGCACTGTCTCTCGCCTGAATGCCCAGAGAATAAGCACGATCGAACATGGATTATGAGGAGAGAAAGATTTAGTTTTAGAAGGAATGCATGAGGAAAGAAAAATTAGCTTGAAGAGGAAATGAACCTGGCCTCATCCCATCAACGTTACAGGCTCCTCCTTATCTTTTATTAACATCTTCTAATACATCATCATTATTCCTTATTGAGGTAGCCAATTTTTTGCTATCATTCTGCAAACTTAAAAACCTTACATTTAAGTCCCTGGCTAAATATTTAATACATGTATGAGGAACAGCCACTTGACCTAACAAATCGTTAACGCGAACCCACAACATGTCTCCTCATTTCCATTAAAAAATACTTTTCATTTTCATTATTACTCATTATATTTATTTATTATTATTATATTATTATTATCTAACTTATTAATTATTATTATTCATTATTATTATTATTATTATTTATTTTATTATTATTATT
>JABUQX010037807.1:12500-15000 GCA_015478945.1 Trachelipus rathkii
GAGAGAGATGGAGCAGAGAGAGAGAGATGAGAGAGAGAGGGAGAATCCTTAGTCGAAACTGAAATTATCATTAACAATTTTTTTATACAAAAAACTAATTTCCCTGCTTTAGCTGTTTCCAACCTATTTCTAATGTTGCTGTGCGCACAAGTCCAAAATTTGAAAATACCCTTTCAACATTCGCAGTTGATGAGTTGCTGACATATGTCTTATTATTTTATATATTGACCCTTCTCATCTAATTTTTTTCTTTTGAGAGATCTGAATCCAAAGATGAAGGATTCACCTGCTGAACAACAGTAAGACTCATCAATAGTAACTTTTATGAAATGGAGGAGAATTTTGCTCTTATATTTTTTTTTATAATCCCCGATAAACATTTGCCCTCCCACTTTGCTTTCTTTGAATACTCATCCCTCTTGGCGAAGTACTCGTGGGTCCGTGATTATCTTGCGGGGTTAAAAAATATATGCCAATAAGTGAAGCTTCTGTTATCTTGCTGAATGATACTCCTTTTACTTTTGTTTTAAAATCTTGTCTGCTTTTGAAGTGGTGGATAATGTGTTCTAGCTTCTATATAATCTTCATATTTTTCCTAAATATAATAACATCAATCACTTAGTTTAGACAGTCATTGCCTTCTAGCTGGTTGATGTTGTGGCCACACACTCCACAAATGAGTTTTATAATAATCTTTTTGAAATGTGCCATCGATGGGTAGAAAATGAATCCTCAAGAGCTCGAAACAAGAACCATGTTTTAAACATGTTAAATTTACATAATACTATATATTATATTATATATATATATATATATATATATAATATATATATATCATATATATATATTATATATATATATATATAATATATATACATATATTATATATATATATATATATTTTATATATATATTTATTTATATATATATATTATATATAATATTATATAGTATTATATAATATCACTTATGATTTTATATATTATATATATATATAAATTATAAATATATATATATATTATTATATCATATATATTATATATTATTATTGTATATATAAATATATTATATTATATATATACCTACCCCCCATATATATATATATTTCTATATAATATATATTCATATATATATATATATATATATATATATATATATATATATATATTACTTATATATATATAAACTATATATATAATATATAATATATCTATATATATATATATATATATAATATATATATATATATTATTATAATATATATATATATATTATATATATAATATATATAATATATATATTATATATACTATAATCTATATATAATATATATTATATATATATATATATAATATATATATATATAATATATATTATATATATATATATAATTTATAATATATATAATATATTCATTATTATATATATATAATGCATTGCTCACAATAATAAAAAAATCAGCAGAATTCAAATGCTAAAAGAAACACCATTAATAAATATATTATTTTTTAAATATTTCATGCATGGTTTTTTTATGGGTTTAACACATGGTTTTTTTTATGTGTTTTAAAACTATGGTTTAAACCAATGGTCTAAACCAAATGGTTTCAACCATGGCACATATATCTTTTTACTTTATTTTTTATACAAATATATTAATATATAATATATATAATATATATATATATTATATATATATATATATATATAATACTATAGTATCTATATATATATATATATCTATATTATATATATATATATATCTATATATATATATAATTATAATATATATTTATATATATATATATATATATAATTAATATATACAGCACCCGAACTTGATAAGATCTATTAATGTAAATTCAGAGGTCTTGCATTTTAAATTTAAAAATCTCAGCTACCATCGACATTTATTGCTTCAATTTTTGTACAATACCATTGATTAACGTTGCAAAAACACTTAAATAGCACTGCAGTTATTAATTTTAAATTTCAAATAATTTATCAAATAATTAAATTTTAATTCATTTTCCCCAACACATCTAACGTGTATACTTTTCACACAGATACTAAATCCATATTTTAAACCCTGTATTTATCTGAAATTATGCTGCTTTGGGTTTTCTATATTTTACTGATCGATACCCATTATCGAATATCGTTTTAAAAGATAAAATACCTATTTTGGGCAGACGAAAGAATTCAGGTTTGTCCATAGTATATATATCTATATATATAGTATTATATATATATAATATTATATATACTACCTATTATAACTATATAGTATAAGTACTATTATGTTTATATATATTACTTATATAATATATTATAATATACCTCTATATTATAATATCTATATAATTACTATATATGATATCTATTTTATCATATATCCTATATTCCCCCCCATATTATCCGCTACTTTTTAGTTCTGTTAAAGGTTACCTTCAGACTGCTAGCAGCGTTAATAGTGTAATTAACTAAATGCTAGTGTATA
>JABUQX010037807.1:25000-42500 GCA_015478945.1 Trachelipus rathkii
ATACCGATACCAGTCAAAAGTGCCGATTCCGATTCCGTTCCGATTTCCAATTTCTTTATATATAATTATTATAAATATATTATATATATATATTATTATATATTACATATATATTAATATATTAATTTATATATATATATATAATATATATAAATTTATATATATATATCCTATTTTGCTATCAAACTAATTTTAGAAATTTAAAACCTTATAAGTTAATGTTATAGAATTCTCTTATAATTTATCTTTGCTAAAGAATAATAGTTACATTACCTTTTATTTATTTAACCACTGAAAATAATAGCAATATTTAAAAATCTACAATAAATGAACAATTTTTGTCATTTTTTGTTTACAAAAAAATTATTCTTTAATTTACTAAAAGTAAAATTCTTGAAGCAAAATTATCATTATTATTTAGTCAAATGCCATTGACTTAAAAATTGTAGTGCGAAAACCTTAACATTTTTAGGAGAATAAACTGATCCTCCAATTCTGAAGAGTCTTTCACTTAGCAAGACAGCCAAATGCTGAAAGGTACTTTATTCGATGACCACCATTTGTAAGACTTTTGAATTTTTAATAAGTTTCATATGTTATATGGTCTATTTCTACAACAATATAGGCAATTTTTTAATATATGTGTCTTTCCCCTTAGGAATGAGTTTCTTTTCTGTTTAAAGTCTTTTTCTCTTTAAATCCGAAAAACAGCTTTCAAACTGAAGTTTAAAAACTCATTATCATTCCAGTATCTGTTCGCCCATTCTGTTTGATAATTGAGAGAATCTGAAATTTGTTTAAATAGTGGAAACTGTTCCCTCCTCTATACAAAATATATTCTTTGCACTCTATTGCTTAAGAATAATTCTTCCATTTATTTTTATTGTCACATTCATCCTCAATGAATGTAGTTTTAAAGCGTGGATGAAGATAGGTAGCAAGCACAAGATTCTTATCAGTAAAGTAAATGCTAAATATTTTTTTACTGAATTTTTTCCATGCTGATAATGTAGACCAAAGTCCCTCAAATAGTCCTTTTTCTGACATTTTCAAATAAACTGCAAATCACTTTTCATATTTTGGATTTTGCGATGCCATTGTTCCTTGTGGCTCAGAAATTTGTACAATCCAACAAATGTGTTACCATATTAGCAATTTTTCAAGAACTTTCCGTTATTTCTAAGCATGAAGGTTTTGATGATCACTGCAATATGAAATGAGAGCCGTCTTTTGTTCAAAATTTTTTGAAAGCCATATGACTGGCTGATTACATCTGTTTGTATATCCTGAATAAATCTGTGCTGTGGTAAATAAAATCTAGTTTGATATTCTTCATACTTGGCATAGCTTCAGACGAGTGATTTAAAATGACCTACGAGTTTCTTGCTATGATTACTTTTTTCACACGTCTCTTTGTCAAATATGGAACATGAGAACTAGTTGCAAAGGTAAAATGACAAGGTAATGCGATGGAATCCTGCTTGTGTAAACTCCATGCAGCCATGATTTAGGGTTTCGCTTATCCTTTACATTAACATGAATTTTTTTTAGCAGGAGATATTGAATTCTCTTTCTAACATTTGAAACAATCACTTATATTAGAGCTTGTGTGAGATGCAGCTGAAAAGATGAAACTCGAAGGATAGCATTTATATGCAATAGCTCATTATTACAAGTCTACAAGGCAAATATATCACTGCTCACTTTACTCAGTTCACGGTATATAATTACTCAAAACGATATGACATAAAGACTTAACAAAATATTTGCCAAATGAAGCCTCACCATGACTGTCTGAAAATCTTAACATGATATCTTAGGCACTACAAAGCATAAAATCCGTTTTTTAATTAATGAATTAAAGAAGAAACTTGAATAAAAAATTCAATACGTGAGACTTCGAAATATTGTTTCTTTGAAATATCATAAGATCAATAAAAATTATTTCAGATGATATACCAAAGAATCGGTCACCAATTTTGTTGATTCCGCATTCCGATTCCGATTCCTGAAAAACAACCGATTCCTCCGATCCGATGCCGATTCCGATTAATCGTCTCATCAATATATTCATATATATATTATATATATATATTTATTTATTAATATATATATATATATTATAATCCTATATATATTATATCTTTATATATATAATATAATAGATATATTTAGATGATATATATTATTATATATATATATATATATATATATAAATATATATTATATTATTATATATATTATATAATAAATATAAAAAATAATAATATATATATAGAGTATATATATAGATTTTATATATATAATATTATATATAATATATATATATATATATATATATATACTTATAATATATATATTATATATTATATATATATATATTATATCATATATATATATAAATTATATTTATATATATATATAATATATATTATTATATATATTTAGTGATATTATCATTATTATATATTTATATAATATATTTATTAAGCTTCCTGGCATTTAGTGTAACACATAAAGAAGAGCTTTTGGCTACGTCATTCACCAACTCTCCTATTCTAAGGCTACCTCATTACCTCCAAGGGAGTGGTAATGAAATGAACTACATCTTAGAGGAGATGTAATCCCCAAAAGAAATACGAGTAACCCAATTAAGGTAAGTTCTGAAGGGTTAAAAATGACGAAACTAGAAAAAGGAAAAGTAAGTGATTCCTAAAGGGAATCGAAGAGACGAGGGCGGAAAGGCCCACCCAAGTAGGAACTGATTCCGAAAATCAGTAATAATATATATATATATATATATATATATATATATATATATATATATATATATATATATATATTATATATTATATATATATATATATATATATATATTATATATATATATATAAAAATTATATATAATATAAGTATATATATATATATATAAATATAATAATATATATATATATATATATAATTATATTATATAATATTATATATATATTATATTTATATATATATATATATATATATATATATATAGGCCGCTTGGCTTGATGTAGGCGGTCTCTTCTGAAGACCTACACGATATTAGATGAAAGCTTTAAAATTTTCGTAGTTCACCAAACTACGCACAGCAACGAGATAGGCCACTGATCTTGAAATTATTTCTTTTTGAACTCGAAACGTTTAGTTTCGTAATTATCTCTTACTGCAATAAGCTTATTTCTTTAATAAGAGGAAACAAAGTTTCAGATTATCTTTTTAATAAGAGGAAGCAAAGTTTCAGATTATTATTTCTTTAGTAAGAGGAAACAAAGTTTCCGATTATTATTTCTTTAATAATGAGTAACACAAGGTTACTATAAGGATTTAAAAATCCAAAAGAAAATATTATATATTCAACAAAAGCAAGTAACAAAGTTACCCTTTTGTCGAGATACTCTTTTCTTCGTAAACTTCAGGAAACAGTCTTGGACTTTGCCCAGCGTTTACCTCACTTGCCCAAATCTTCTTTCTTGAATTTTCGTTAATCGAGTTTCTGCAGTCTTGTTGCTTAGTCTGGATTTTACCAGCCTTTTCTTGAGAGTAGTGTTTTCTTGTAATTCGAAGTTCTGATCTTCTTGTAAGCAAGCAAGTGAGAAATGAATCTGAGAGTAGAAAATGAGATATCTCAACGAGGCAGAGGGAAGCCTTTATATACAATTTTCTTCGTACGTATGTCACAATTTTGCTTACACAAATATCGACATAAGTACGAACGCAAATACAACTCTTTTCATTTTTACAAATAATTATAATTTAGGAAGCTGCATTACTTCCCATGCCAAGAACGGAGTGGAAAAGTATATTATAATAAATACATAATATAAAAGAAATATTAATAATTTAAATGTATGCATATTTAAGTGAATTAGAAAATGTGCGGAAATATACAAAACATTTCAATGTAGTAAAAGTAATAAAAAATATATATAAATACATAAAATGAAAAGTACTTTCAAATATAAGCATATCCGATTATATCCGTATATGTAAGCATACATACAAACATTTGAATGCAGGAAAATACAAAATTCAAAATGGTATAAATAAAATGGAAGGTGCATTCAAATATAAGCATATTTGATTATATCCGTAGATATAAGCACACATACAAATACTTGAATGCATGAAAATACAAAATGTTATACATAATTATTTATATGAAATATTTGAGTTATTTTGCTTGGAGAATGTCACTTGACGCCTTGGATTTCTACGTAAAGGAGTTTCTTCTTCTGTTGGCACTGATTGTGCTGGAACTTCAGATGATGTTGAAGGAGAATCTTGTGGCAAAATATCGGAAGATGACGAAGGGGCATCTTGTTGTGAAACATCTGAGTTTCTCACAGGAGGCATATATGCAGGTTTTAAGCGGTCAATGGAGACCATATCAGTTTTTCCCGTTGGGTACTGTAACTTGAAACATCGATCGAATCGTTGAATCACAAGGAAAGGTCCAGTGTAAGGAGCTTCTAATGTCTTCTTGATCCGATCAATGCGTATGTAAACATGTGTGCACGTTTGTAAAGCTTCAGGTATGAAAGAAACATCGCGTGGCATATGTAAAGGTGGAGATTGCCTGAAATCAAGTTCTTTCATTCTAGCGATGAATTTTTTCATAAATACTTCAAAATCTTGTCTTGAAGAAGGGTTGGAAGGAAAGAGATCTGCGGGTAATAAAGGTGTTTTTCCTGTCACAGCTTGAAAAGGGGAGTAACCTGAATCATTAGGTATACATCGAATGCTAAAAAGGATGATAGGCAAGGAGAGTAACCAATCTGTTTTTCTAGCCATGATTGCAGTTTTCAAAGATCGGTGAAATCTTTCTATTTTTCCGTTTGCTTGGGCGTGATAAGATTGCGTTCTAAAACGATGAAAACCAATCAAGGAAAATAGATCTGTAAAGAATCACTTACCAACTGAGGTCCACGATCAGTGATGACATATAATGGCACGCAGAATCTAGAGATTCATTGTAAGAAAGCGGAAAAGACTGATTTTGCAATTGTGTTCTGAAGAGGAAAAGCTTCCATCCATCTTGTATTTCGATCTATACAAATGAGAAGATATCGAAATGTTGCAGAAGATTCTTGAATTGCAGTTGTCGGAGGTAAGGACTCGACAATGCCAATGTGTACAGTTTCAAAGCGTTGGGAAGGAATTTCTAATTGGATAGTAAGTTGCTTTGTATGACGATGAATCTTGGAATTTTACAATGATGACCAGATTGAGTCCAAACACGAATATTTTTATCCACATTGGGCCAAAAGTAGCGCGTCTTTACTAATCGAAGAGAAGCTTTGACACCTGGATGAGACATACTATGGACATCTTGAAAAACTTGTTCACGGTTTTGCTTGGGAAGAAACGGATGAGGATGAGTAGTAGTAGTTTCACACCAAATTTGAAGATTGTTATAAAGTGGAAAAGCATGAAGTCTTGATTTGTAAGCTTGTAATTCTTCGTCAGTAGTTTGTGCCCGTGCAATAGCAGGAAGATCAACTGGATCGTTGGAAGTAGATGATATGGAACGTGATAAAGCATCAGCTACGATGTTACCTGAACCTTTAATATATAAGGCTGAGGAGACGTTATCCAAGATGATAGAAAGATGTCTTTGCTGGCGATCGCTCTTTGCTGGGTTTCTGCTATAAAAAGCAGAGACAGGGGGTTTATGATTCGTACACAGGACGACATTTTAACCTTCTAAAAAGTGTTTAAAATGAAGTACAGCAAAATATGCTGCTAAAAGTTCTCTATCGAAGGCGGTGTATCTTCTTTGTTGTGTAGTAAATTTTTTACTGTAAAAATCGATAGGTATTGGTTCACCATCAATAATCTGATGTAGTGCAGCTCCGATGGCGACTTGAGAAGCGTCAGTGACCAATTGGAGATGAGTAATCTCTGGATGAGAGAATCGGAGAGCTGCTGCGTCAGCTGTGGCGATTTTAATTTCCTGAAATGCTTTAGAAGCTTCCGGAGACCAAGAAAGAGAACTAGACTTATTAGGACAAAGCTTGGCCAATTCCGAAAGAGGATAAACTAAATGAGCAAAATTAGGAATCAAACGACGATAATACCCTACCATACCAAGAACACGACGAAGACTAGAATAGTCAGTTGGCAAAGGATAGGCGGAAATTTCAGACTTCTTAGAATCAGGTGTACTAAGATCATTGGAAGAAACGTCTGGATGAATTGGGGTCTGATGATATGTTCGGAGAAGATCTATTTTACTGTATACTTGAGTACCATGAAGTTTAAGAAACAAAATGTTAATATAAGGAAGAGGATAACGATCTGGTTTTGATATAGAATTTAATGTTCTAAAGTCACCACAAGGGCACTATTGATTTGGAGCCTTTTTTGGAACGAAATGAAGAGGTGACGACCAGGGAGATTTAGAAGGTCGAATGATACCAGCTTTCAAAAGAGTAATAAACTCAGTTTTTGCAACTGCTAATTTATCCTCTGTAAGTCAATGAAATTTGGCATAAACACGGGGAGCGTCACTTAGATTTTAAATTTATATTCAGAATTTTGTAAGAGGTTGACAGATGACGTAAGAGATGGAAAATTCTCCAAAAGTTGAGTGACTACAGATGAAGAAGGAAAGTATTAAAATGGAAGATGGAGCTGAACCATTTAGATTCGAATAGGAGCCTGAAGGTTCGTAGTGGAATCCAAACTGAATTTCTGACCACAATCTAAAATTAATTTAAAATGATGAAAGAAATTCATACCGAGAAGGAGGATTGCTATGTCTGCAACAAGAAATGTCCACTGAAATTCGCGTCGGAGGTATGGTAACGAAAAATGCTGTTAAGGTTCACCCATGACACTTAATAGGAGTATTAATTGCTGCAGTACATGAAACTGCAGTAGGAGAAAGAGAAAAATTACGTGCCATTGACACCAAGGCTTGCAATTCCGAGCTTGTGTAGCAAGATACAAGTGAAATCGACAAATTTTAGGTCTCTGATTGCTATGAAACGGTTTAAGACCAAAAGGAATAGAAGATTTTTGAAAATTGCTTACAGGATTTGTCACTACAGGAGCGCAGCTCGCTGCAGATGGAGACGAAGGATTTGCAGATGGTAAAAGATCGTTAGGTAATGTGCCTAATTGTTCCAATAAAAGAGAAGTTTGAGCCGTTACAATAGGACGAATATAGGTAGGAAGAGCATCAAAGAAACGAAGGGAGTGATATCGGCCCCCAATTTTTTTTATTTCCCTCCAAAAACCCGGGAACAATTTTCATAAAAATTTTTTTGAAGCTAAATTTAAAATGTCGCTAAGATACGCAGAAGATCTACCAGTAAAAGGTTGTTTAGACAGTAGCTTCTTAAGCATTTCTGTTTTGCTCTGTTCGAATAGGGAAACGATAGATTCCTTAAGGGAAGAGTAATTTTTACTCTCGATTTCTGACGGAGAAATGCGAGAAACATCTTCCGCAGGAAGATCGGAGAGAGTATGATAAAAAAGAGTTTGTTCTGAAGTAATTCTAGCAAGGTAAAATTGGGCCTCTAAAATGTGAAACCAGGAAGAAACGGAAGCCTTTAAAAATACAGGAACTTTAATTTTACCTGAGCTAACGCAGCAGTGTTCAATTCCTCGTTGTCCGACATTGTGATATGCAGTCACTGGTGAAATGGTGATGGGTTGTCAGAAGGCTCTGGGTGTTTTACTTCCAGGGTTACCAATTATGTTGGCCGCTTGGCTTGATGTATGTGGTATCTTCGGAAGGACTACACAAGAATGATTAAAGTTTAAAATTTGCAGTTCACCAACTACACCAGCAACGAGATAGGTCACTGGATCTTGTAATTATTTCTTTATGAACTCGAAACGTTTAGTTTCGTAATTATCTCTTTATGAAAGTGCAGGACACGAAGTTCTGCTATAAACTTATTTCTTTAATAAGAGGAAACAAAGTTTCAGATTAATTATCTTTTTAATAGGAGGAGACAAAGTTTCAGATTGTTATTTCTTTAGTTAGAGGAGACAAAGTTTCCGATTATTATTTCTTTAATAATGAGTAACACAAGGTTACTATAAGGATTTAAAAATCCAAAAGAAAATATTATCTCTTCAACCAAAAGCCAAAGTACAACAGTTATCCTTTTGTCGAGATACTCTTTTCTTCGTAAACGTCAGGGTTTTAAAAGTTTTGGACTTTGCCTGGCGTTTACCTCACTTGCCCAAATCTTATTTTTTTAATTTTCGTTAATCGAGATTCTGCAGTCTTGTTGCTTAGTCTGAATTTTATCAGCCTTTTCTTGAGAGTTGTGTTTTCTTGTAATTCGAAGTTCTGATCTTCTTGTGAGCAAGCAAGTGCGAAGTGAATCTGAGAGTAGAAAATGAGATGTCTCAACGAGACAAGGGGAAGTATTTGTATACAATATTCTTCGTACCTTATGCCCACAAATTTTGCTTACACCAATATCGGACATCAAGTACGAACTTAAGACGCTTTTTATTTTGCAAATAATTATAATTTAGGATGCTACACACACACACAAAAAAAAAACACACACACACACACACACACACACACCACACACATATATATATATTATTCATATTATCATATATAATATATATATATATATATATATATATATATATATATTAATATAGTATATATATATATATATATATAGTCATATTATATATATAATATATAATTTTTATAGTAACCAGGTCATGTTAAATATACGATACGGACCCTTATCTTGTTCATTATAGATTCCGCTTAGATTGTTAATTATATGGAAGGTGAAATATCTAGCGTTAGTGAATATAAAAAGGTAAATTATTATATTATTATTTATTATTATTATTTATATTTTATTATTATATTATATTATTATTATTATTATTATTATTATTATTATTATTATTATTATTATTATTATTATTAGTTATTATTATTATTAGTTTTTGTTTTTGTTGTTGTTGTTGTTGTTGTTGTTGTTGTTGTTTTGTTGTTGTGTTGTTGTTGTGTTGTTGTTGTTGTGTTGTTGTTGTTGTTGTTGTGTGCCTATGCTGGCGTTGCTTGACTCTGGTTGAATGCTCCAGTAACTCAGGAACAACTAGAGAATGCCAGTGGTCCCAGCATTGGAATCAAGAACCTTTCCCAAATATCATATATAATATTATATATATATACTTATATTATATAATTGATATTATTATATATATATATATATATATATATATATTATATATATATATATATAGATATATATAGCAGCCTCTAGAGAGCCACAATCAAGTATCTCAAAAAACTACACAAGCTACGGGAAAAGGATACAACGCTGGAAATTGCTTGTCCAATTTTTGAGGCGAAAGATGTAAAAAAAAAAAAAAAAAAAATTAAAAAAATTATATCTCAAAAACTACAATTAGCTAACAGCGAAAAGGAATACATTTTTTGGAATCCTGGTTAAATTTTTGGATAGGAAATGTAAAAAAATAAAAAATAAACAAAAATATTGTTATATGATAGTATATGATTAGAGAGCCCATTTAGAGACCTTTTATTGGTTTACTCGTTAAAATAATAGACTCTATAAAATTTTGCTTTTTTTTTTAACTAAAGAATCCCAAGGTATACCGCACCGATGGCAGAAGTCGGGGTCTCTCCCTTGGAACTACGGGGTAGGACTAATCCCCCCCTCCGGGAGGTCTCCGGAACCCCCGCTCTTTGGGTGTCGCGGGGGGTTGCCCCCGCCCTCCCCTACGGGGTATGGAAAACGTCCCCCCCTGTGTTCCCCGTCGGCTCGAGCCCCCTACATTGCCGTGTAATACCTTTACAAAATATATATATATTATATTATTATATAATTGCCCCCCCCAAAAAAAAATTGCAATTTTTGTTTAATTTTTTTTTTTTTTGCTTTTTTTTTACATTTTCCTAACCAAAATTTTACAAGGATTCCAAAAATGTATTTCATTTCTCTGTAGCTTTTGTAGTTTTCAAATATGATTTTTTTTTTTTTTTTTTTTTTTTTTTTTTTTTTTTTTTTTTTTTTTTTTTTTTACAGTTTCCTCTGTAAAATTTTGCCAGGATTCCAGCAATGTATTCCTTTTTCCTTTATCTTTTTTTTTTTTTGTGTTTTTTTTTTTGGCTCTTTCTAGAGGCTGGCCCATATATATATTATAATATATTATTATATAATATAATATTATATATATATATATATTAATTATATATTATATTATATAATATATATATTATATATATATATATAATATATATATATATATATATATATCTAATATTATATATATATATATATATTACTATATATACTATATATATATAATAATACGTATAATTATTTATAATATAATATATAATTATGCTCCTATATAACCTAACCTTAACCTGATCTAAAGTAACGCACGCCTAACCTTAGATTAATGTGAAATCTCGAACCTGAAATAACAACGCTACCCTTAACCCTACTTAGTTCTCAACCCTCAACCATAGCTTAACCTACCTAGGTTTAACCTTACCACACCTAATATTATTCAGCTGCCTGATATAACAACCTTACGCTTTACCATATCTAGTTCTATTCTTATCTAATATAACATTATCTAGCAACCTAACCTGACAACCTAAGCTTAGTACAACCTTACATAACCTTCCAACATCTAAAACTTAAACCTATCATTAGATGTTGACAAAACAATGCTTAATCTAACCATCTAGTATTTGCCTAGCATAAGTAATATCGTTCAGACTAAAAAATACCTCATTAACCTAACCAATCGCAAAACAATAAAAAGATTCTTTACATAACACGTGTTCACATGACTGATCCTGTTCTAACGTGTATGTGACGTCATTCAATATATCCCGTTTTCTTTTTAAACATAAGCTGGTTAATTATTAGTTTTATTTTTAGTTTTTCATGGTTATTTGTTTTTTAAAATACAAACTTAAATATTTATTATGTTTAATTTATTTTAATTTTAATTTTTAAATTTTATTAAATTGTTCGTTTATTTATTTAATTTTTAGTCTTTTAATTGTCATTTTTGTTGTAAATCTTAATTTATTGTATCTAAGCAAATAGCAGTAAGGCAAACCATCCACCCTCAGCCCCAAACTGATTTCTTGCTCAATTGATTTAAGTTATATAAGTATCGTCAATTATTATTTTTGCTTAATTTTTTTTTAAATAATGGTTAACTTATTAAATTTATTTTACATTAATTTAAGTATTTTAATTTTCTGTTTTTATTTTAATTTTATTTATTTTACTACTATTATTTAGGTTAAATTCTTATTTTACTGAGCAGAGCACGTAAACACGACAACCAAAAAAAAAAAAAGCGAAAATATACATAAATATCTCATATCTCCAATTCCGTCGTTCATTAGAGAAGGAACCGTAAGACAGGTCTGTGATTTTCGCTCACACACCTACCATTACATGTATAAGTACAGTGGAACTCCAATATTCGTCATTTATGGGTTCTTGAGGGAAGGATGAATATTGGAAAGGACGAATATCAAACGAATTTTTCAAATAGGAATTAACTTAAAATGATTTAGTCCTTTCCCAGCCCCGAATTTTGCCTTTCTATTCTTACAAAAAAAAAAAAATTACTCTAAAATATATCGGAAATCATTGTAAATAATTTTTTCCCGTTTTTTTTTTTTTTTTTTTTTTTTTTTTTTTTTTTTTTTTCATCGTCACTAGAATTTTTACGACATTGGCATTACAGTATTGATATTAAAAAATTAAATGCAAAGAACTCGTAAATAAAAAGAAATAAGTATAAACAAGAGTTATGAATGAAGATAATGTATTATTTAGAGAAAATTATCAGCTAACTCGCGACCACGCGGAGGAGGACGAATTTACTTTTTGGCGTTAATATAAACAAAAATTTCAACGAAAAAACAGGACAAATTTAAAAAAGACGGATATTGACGTGGACGAATATTGGAGTTCCACTGTACTATGAATAACAGTTAACATAAACAAAGTTCTTAGCTTTTCAATTACTGTTAACATAACAAATTCAATCCTAGGACTTAACATAATAACATTAACAAACCAAACTAAGTAAGCAAAAAAAAAAATCTAACCAACCATTAGTGCTAGCACAAAAAAGCTAACATTATCAATATCCTACTAATAAACATAAAAGCCTTACAGTAAGCTAACTAATACTACCCCTAACATACCTAAACTACTAATAGCAGGATCGCGGGTTCAAACCCCAGAGTGAACACGTTCCTCTGCTTTCCAATTTAAAATGTTTTAATATATAAAAGATATATATATAGATATATATATAATAATAAATATATATAAGGATAAAATATAATATATATAATATAATAATATCATATATCATAATATATATATATATATAATATAAAATAATATTATAAAGGAAAAGTTAGGTAATTGACCCTTTTGAAACGGTACTCAGTTAGCCAAAACGAAATACGTCAACAAGAGTATAATATTCAAATCATAGAGCAACAAATACAGAAATGAAGTCTACCGTAAACCTCAATCAGTAAAGACTAGACCGATAATAGACTTTTCTTATTATAAGCGCAATTGATGATTCAAATATATAATGGACTGTTACGTTTACGACTACCGCAGTTTATTTTTTTTATTTGTTTTTAACTAAGAATATCGCAGGAAATCCGCAAAAGATGGCAAGAGTCCGGGGTCTTCTTCGGCCTCGGGAAACGACAAGGGTAGCACTATTTCCCTCCTTTCCTGGTCATCTGGTGTTCGCGGGTGTTCTGCGCCCTAACGGGATGGAAAATCGTCCCCCTGCTCCCGTTCGGCTCGATGCCCCCTATTTTGCCGTGGTAATAACCTTAAACAAATTAATAGTATACTAATAAATAGTTTAATATATATATATATATAAATATATAATATATAAAATATATAATACTATAGCTCTGGTGTTAGTGAGGGGTTAGGTGTGTATATAATGTGTATATAATAAATATATAGTATATAGGATAGTATATATATATAAATACTATATATAATATAATATATTATATATATAATAATATAATATATAAATAAGTATATAACTAACTATTAAACGTGCTTTATCCCTATGCAGGGGTAACACGGGGGGACCACAGGAAATCGAACTTTAAGGCCGGCTATCAAACCAGCCCACCAACGTGTTCGCAGTCAGTTTTAATTCTTGCGCCCAGGTAGATAGATCCAGACTGCTACGGAGAGGATTGAACCAGCGTCCTCCGCGTATGAGAGCGGTGACTTCAACTCGCTGCGCCACGACGTCATATATAGACATTATTGTAATATATAGTATTTGGGGATGTGTGTGTGTGCGGTGTTTGTATAGACGATGGTTCGCTTCCTTTGGGATGGGTGGTTGGTGTGTGTGTGCTCAGTTGTCGTGTTATATAGGGTACTTATTGGAGTATGTGAGTGCTGTTGGTAGCTTTTAATATAGTATATTAATATATAAATAATAATATATAAATATATAGTAAATAAATATAAAATAATATATAGTTATATAAAATAATATTATAATATATCATATATACTATATAATATAATATTATATATATATATAGTATATATAATATATATAAATATACTATATATATATATACATATATATATAATATATTAATAAATATATAGATTTGTATACTATATATATAATATAGTAAAATAATATATATATTATTATAGATATATATATATAGAATAGTATATAAATATCATATATATATTATATAAATAAAAATAT
The DNA here is from genome assembly GCA_015478945.1 of Trachelipus rathkii. Lineage (NCBI taxonomy): Eukaryota > Metazoa > Arthropoda > Malacostraca > Isopoda > Trachelipodidae > Trachelipus > Trachelipus rathkii. The sequence goes on from JABUQX010037807.1 coordinate 38,825, forward strand.
AATATAATAATATAGTATATAATAATAATATATATATACTATTATAAATATATTCGTTAAACTCAAAAAAATAGTATATATCTCATGAACATAAGATAGATTTATATTATTTTTGGTTATAATATATAATTATAATATATTATATATAGTAATATATATATAATATATTTATATACTATACTATATCTATATCAAATATATATATATAATATATATAATATATAATATATATATATATAATTAACAAAGTTCAATTGAACACTATAAAAATCTTATTTATTTCCCATAGAAGAGATATTACTACATTTTTTTGGGTAAGAATTACTGAAAAAAGCCCCTAATTTGCCGTGTATAATATATAATATTTTATATAATATATAGATAATATAATATATATTATATAATCATATATTTATAATATATATATAATCTTATATATATATATATATATATATTATATATATATATAATATATTATTAATATATATATATATATATAATATAAAGATAAATATATATATATATATATATTCTTATATTATATATTATATATAATATATATTATATAATATATATATAATATAATATATATATATAATATATAATATATATATATATAATATATTATATATATAAATTTGTACATGGAAAAAAAAAAGCATGACCTGTAATATTGCTCGGTTTCCAATATGGCGTCGGAAAACGATTTCCATCAAGATTCTTAACAATTTAAAATTAACAACTAATAACAACTTTTAGACAAAAAAAAGTTTATTTTTGGCATTGTCACAATTTGGGGTAACCTTATATTATATTTAATATTGTATAGTATTAACCAGTTTTTTGTAAATAAGCTAATAATAGACTTAAAACAATAACAAACCTATTCATAGGAACTAGAAATTTGACAGAGAAACTCAAATATTTACGTTAGCGTGGTTTTGTCGTGAAAATCTTAGCAAGTAAAGAAAGGTTCTATGTGAAATACTTACTTTTTTTTTACTATTTTATAGCATACTATTTTCCCTAGTGATTTTACAGTCTTTTATATTAATTCATTATAAAGATTTACAATTAAAAATTTACTTTAGATCAAAAGGTCAATAACTAGACTTTCGTCATATATATATTAATATATGAATACATTATATTATATATATATTATAGTAAGTAATTAATATAATATATATATATTATATATAGATATATTATTTTATATATATATATCAGGGGCGACTCCAGTAACTTTTTACAACCGTCGCTCTCTTCTCTCTCCTCTCGTCCTATATAGTATATCGATAGATATATATAATCTATAATTAATTATATATATAAATATATATATATTATATATTATGATATTATATAATATATATATATATTTTAAACAGTGTCACCGGACACTTCACTTGGCCAAGGCCATCAAGGAGGGTGTTGCACACATGAGTGTTGCATAAACTAACGCAAACACGCATTGAAGCAACAGACCCAGGCTTTAAAGGTGAGAGAGATTAAATTCCAGCAGGAAACACAGAAGATGAAGAGAATTCCACGACAGAGGTGGCAGGAAAGAAGGAAGACCGCAGCGAACTAGCCTGGATCAACACAAAACTAATGCGCCGACACAGCACCCCTTGTGCTACGGGGCGTGTAAAAGGCGTGGTCACGCATGATAGAGTTGTCCTCGAGCACTGCAGCGCGGTAACCTATAGAATAATGAGATAAACACCAAACATTCGCGCCGCAAAGTAGAGGTACAAGAGATCTGGAAAGTGCAGAACAGTTTATAAGCCTTTTGGCCTTTGACCGACCCTATCAAGAAGCGGGTGAAACAGAGCTCCCCCCCCAATATGAGAGCAGTACTCCATAAGGGCGGAAGACCCCTGTATAGCTGGATCAACTGAGAAAAGGAAAAAAATTGCAGCTTACAGAACTCCCAGTTACTTTGAGGCCCCCTAGCAAACGGTTGTTGAGTACAGGTTTCCAGTCATTTTTTTGTTATGTTAAGGCAAAGGATGTTTATATTGTCAACAGGAGAGCGAGAAACGTCAAAGAGATGGAAAGTTTAGAAAGTGTCTTAGAGGGGAGATTGAAAGAAGTTGGGTTTAAGAAGAATTGAATTTTCACAAGTTGAGACGACCCACGCGGAATTCTATCCAGGTAGCGAGAATAGAATGGAAAGAATTACGAGAGCAATTCTAAAGTAAAAGACGGAGCAGAATTGAATGAGTGAAGAATGTGAAGGGTCGAGCCATCGGCATACGAGTGAATAGAGTTAGAAGTGTGCAGGTGAGAAGATCATAATGAAAAGTACGAATAAAGTAGGAGATAAGACCAGAACCTGAGGAACACACTATTGAAAGAAAAAGAGAGCATAATTAAGTCTCCCATCTAACAACAGCCGATATGAGCGATTTGAAAGAAAAAAAAGAAAAGTTTGGCAACCCGAAGGAGGGTAGCTTGGAGAGTCAGGGACGCGTGTCATAAATCCATCAGCTTGGAATATGTAAGCGCCACCGAAAATCACAAGTCCCCGGTAGTGCTGAGGCGGAAAACCATAAATCGTTGATAGAATACAGGAGAGCTATAGGGGATAGTAGATAGGACAAGCGGCTTCCTTTTTCGGGATTGGCTGAATATAAGCGCCTTTCCAGCTGAGGAAAAGTATTAGTATTAAGGCATAGAGAGCAGAGTTGAACCAGGACAGGAGCCAACTCAGAAGCAAAAAAGATGTAATAATTGTTATTCCCACTCAAATTGAACCCGGAATGAATAAAATTTTATCAAATTCAGTATAAAAGTAAGTCCGTGCGTACACTTTTGGATTATATTTTCAATATAAATATTTGATACAAGAAAATTTGATAGTTTAATTTGATGTAGTTAAGTCTTCGCTATGTTACAGTTAATGACTACAGTATTTTGTCAAAGGTGTTTCAATTTGCATAAATAAGTGCCTAAGTTGAATTCTTTATTTCTCCAGCAAACCTTACCATTGAACTACCGTCTTTTATTAACTAGATCGTCTTCTATAATGTTAACCGTGCGTGAAGCACGAAGTAGCACGAGTGCAGGTGGCCATCTGTCATATATGTATATATATTAATAAATATATATATAATTTATTGGGTAAATACAATTAAAGTGTAAATTGTCTATAATATACTTAAAACTTATTTCAGGAGCTGAAAGCCGTATTTTACTCATATCTTCATAATTTTCTTTTATTAAATTGTAAATTTCAGTAATGGTCATTAAACGTTCCGATAACAGCGTCAGGGGATAAAAGTTCATTAAGATATATATATACTATATATATATACATAGATAGGTATTATATATTATATAATATATTATAGATATTATATATATATATTATATATATATATATATATATGATAATTAATATATATAATAATGTAGTTAGAGGAGGGGGAAATGGGGTCTTTTTTTTTTTTGTTTTTTTTTTTACTAGATCATAGGAAATAATTTATAACATTGCTTTTAAAGTCGCTAAATATGAATTAATATGCCTCCAAATTTTGTATTTGCAACATTTGTCTATGGAGGAAATTGTCAAATTATAGCGACACCTGTCCATTTTCACTGGTTTTCATGAAATTTGTTATGAAATTTTTTAGGAAGATGATCCTGCCGTAGTGAGAAAAAAAAAATC
>JABUQX010037807.1:47500-55000 GCA_015478945.1 Trachelipus rathkii
TCGGGTCTCTCGGCCTCCCGTGGACCTCGTCCCCCGTCGGCTCGAGCCCCTAAAAGAGAAATAAAAAAAATTGTTAAATATTCATATAAGTAAAGCAAAAAAATAAAAAAAAAAAAAAAAAAAAAGTAAAAAATTAAAAGCTTTAAAAAATTTTAATACAAATCTATGTATTATATACGATAATAAAGTTCAGTTAAAAGTCTTCAAAGCTCACTTTTAAAACACTATATATAAATGTTTAAAAGAAAGTATTATTATCCTCTTATCTTATTAATACCATTTTTGCCGCATAAAAAATTCAGGAGTAACATCAGATATAATGTCATATATATATAGTATAGTAGATAATATAATATATATAATAAATATATATATATATATATATATAAGGTATTAATAATTAATATAAAATAGGAATATAGTGACATACTGAAAAATTAAACAAAAAAGAAGAATAAAGATGTAATGAGCTTCAACATAATAGAAAAATAAGAAAATAAGATTGGGTAGGCTTCAACTTTTTAGATAGAATAAAGTTTTTTACCAAAATTTACAGAGACCAAATAATACTATAGAATATTAGTATTATAATGAAATAATAATATAATAATTAGTATATATATATATAGCGATATATATATATATAATATATATATATATATATTATAATAGGTTGAATAGCAATGCCTTTATTATATGAAGGGCAAGAAAGAGGTGGCGAAGGAATTGGTGAGGTTGGAGACGTGCTGGGGTTGTGCAAACGCTCTGTAGATGACAGGGAAGGTGCACCCTGCATGGAAATAAAGGTTATTAAATGTTATATAGGGAAAGAGATAGGAAGATAAATTAACTGGATGTCTGTGATACTGATACCTGAATTATTATCTAGCAGAGTTAGTTAAGGAGGTGAGATTTAAAAATGAGGGACTGATGGTAACCGTACTCAAGTTAGATGGGAGTATAGTAAGTACAATGCAAGCATAGAGGATTCTCACGTGGAAACTACATTCTGGAGAAAAGACTGATATTTTACGTGAAGCTATTTCAATGGGAATTTGATGTATTTATAACAGAAACCAAGAGGAAGGAGCGTCTCTTATATTTTGTCATTATTAACGTTCTACCAACAATGAAAATTTTAAGTTCTCAAATATTTAAATAAATGGAGCTGGTATCGCTGGTACAGTGCTTTAGTGGTCTGTGGATTATGTGGCAAATCAATAACAGGCTTGGTGATTGCAAATAGCTAGAAAATAAAATTGAATGGGAAGAGCATCCCATCAGACCCACTGAACTCTGATTTCAGATTAATTCTGAAAAGGTTGAAGGAAGTAAGCTAAGGAAGCAAGTAACATGAAGTGAGAGATATTGCTAGTAGTAGTATAGGGTGCACTATCGACAGCAAAAGTGACAGATACCAGATTTATCGCTAAATCTGGCGATGTAAGTCATTTTTATGGCTAATTTTAGCACTTCTTGTTACTTTTTAGCTTGTTTGACTCTTTTTAATATTTTCGGCACTTGCTTCAATAGGTTACTATAGGAGAGGCAAGAAAAGCAGCAGGAATGTCAGCAGCTGAACTGACTTGGTTAATGCCTCCAACTCCGGAGAAATTTGGCTTTATTGCAGTGGCAACACTGCACGTCAATGAAGACGACGACGAGCTTTGTAGGAGGACGAAGCGTTTCCAAGGCCGTCAAGACCGTTTTCGGAGGTTTCGGAGCTTCAGACCGGCAGGAAATCCAAGTCATATCGGCAGCTGACTTTGGAATTTCCACTAACTTCGAATTTGAAACTTGATAGGTTTCAAAGGTGGGTGAGTCCGTTTTTGAGGTTTGAAAGAATGTTTTCTGATATTTTGAGTCTCAATTTAGTATCTTTAGCCCCCAAAAAGAGTTTTTTTTCTGGTTCCTTGAAGGTTTTAAATGATCGGTAAATCATTTTTGATGATTCCAATCGATCAAACGTACTTTTTTTTTTTTTACCCCTAAATCAATATTTAAATCATCTTTCTTCGACCTCTGATTAACCTATTATATTGGAAAACATAATGGAAATAAATTATTAATTAATTAAAACTATCGATTATTGTAGTAAGGAGGCGGGATCAACAGGTTCCAGATTTGTCGCTAGATCTGGCAGCCACAAGTTAGAGACCTGCCCTTTGTCCTATCCCCACAAAACGTGGTACCCCTACCTCTGGTGGTGTCGCCTTCACGGAGCTGAGGTTTCAGGCCCCTGCGCCCTCAGAGGGGGTCGCTGAGCCCCCAAGCATGGTAATGGCGTAGGTAGACTAAAAATAAATAGCCGACAGTACTCGAAGGAGGAATCGAAATCAGAGAAGATGACGGAACCGAGTAGACTCATGAGCCGGAGCCCTGAGCTGGAGCCAGAGCCGGAGCCATAAGAAAAGGGAAGAAAAAAGGACAAACGCATGGAATATATAACAGAGGAAGATTGAGGAAGGATGAAGAAAGAAAAGAAGAAGTCGGAGACTGAAAAGTCTCATGTGTCGGAGCACTAAGATGGAGACGGAGCAGAGTTGGAGCCGGAGCATGAGTTGAAATCTGGCTACAAGCAAATAATAGGTCAAGTGAGGTGTTCTAATATATGTTTAGGAACCCATAGAACTCGATTTTGAGGGTTTCAGAACCCTCAAGGGTGTTTGAGGACCCCAGGAGGGGTCCCCAGACGAAAAAAAAAAAGAAGAAATGCATGGAATGCATAAGACAAGAAAACGAAGGAGGAATAAGAAGAGTCGGGACAGAGATTTCATATGCCAGAGCAAATGAGTCCGGTGCCGGTGCTGGAGCCTGTGCGGGTGTGGTACTGAGTTATCAAACATTCGCTTAACAACACAATATTGACGTCAATGTATATGTTTACGGACCCATAGAACTCGAATTTGATAGTTTCAAGTTCCTACGGAGGGCCTGTGCCTGTGCCTGTTGCATAAAATATGGATTTTATCACAACGAACTTATTAATTATACGTTCGTTACTATTAATTGATAATTTCTTAGATGGCCACTATAGCAACCAAATGTTGCACAAAATATGAAACTTAGCACATCGAGCTTATTAATTATACGAGTTCTCTCTAACTATCTGCCGTTCTACCAATCTTTCTTAATACATTGTCTACCTTAGTTTTTCCTTATCTAACCGGACTAAACATACCAACTTAGCATTTGGATCAGTTTAATACCATCTTAGATCCATTCCTATTGAAGGATCTGCTTTTGTAAATAATGTAAATTATTATTAAATGTCTATTTATCCTTTCATGCTTAGTTGACAACACTTGTTCCTTATATGGCTATATTATAGTCTTTATATCCCTTTAGGTCTTAGTATATATTATTTGTTTTGAGATTTTTAATAATTAGATTGTGTTATGAGAATTGACAATGCATACTTGAGATTAAGCAAGCCATTCAACGTTCTCAATCTACAACTCAGAAGTATGATATACGATTGTACTCATATTAATGTTTTACTTATAATAGCTGAATATCTGAATTATACTGGTCCATACGCATATTCAGTCTAACGCATATGGAACCCAAACAATATTATATACTTTCAGAATCCTAAAGCAGATCTTCAGAATTAACATGGCCCATCAATCAGTTGGTCTACACCTGGATTGCAGTACCCTTTTGGACGGTGTATACTGATTAGGGTAAGTGTATAATACATCCGTTAATTAACCAGCACCCAGCGTTTTACAGAAAGAGTAAGAACCTCAAAAGTCTTTTCTTATTCTTCTAGGTGCTGGTTGGGGGTTCTACAAGAAGCTAACTTGTTATTTGGGGCCCATCAAATTTAACTGCTAGTTGGGGGTCCAACCCAAAATTCACTTGCTAGTTGGGGGCCCCAAAAACCCGATTGTCATCTTTCAACTTGCTAGTTAGGGTCCCATCAAGATCCTCACTTGCTAGCTGGAGATCCACATTGTTCATCTGCTAACTGAAGATCTCACACAGAACATAAGTCAAAGTTTAGTAAACCCTTTTATGTTAATCTTTGCTCAGACATCAAACTGACAAAGTCTCACCTGATCAGCAAACTTTGATATTCAATCCATTCTTGCACTAAGCACTGTTTTCTTCAGCCCACAAATTAGTCTGTCTAGCGACTTCTGTCTTACTTCGTCATGTTCAGTCTTAAACCTCTGATATTCGTCTGAGATTAATTTTCCCCAACTTCGATAATTAGATGGTTAGGTTTAACTTAAAGTATATATATCTTATATTCTCTTTTTTTTTACCCTTCATCGTTCACATCTGATATTATGGGAAAGTTCTTTAATAGAAAGCTGCTACCTTCAAACTCCACGCAGCCAGGGACGACGATAGTTCGCCCAGCCCTCCAAATCCCTACTGTATAGAAAAATCATGATGATTCTCTTATCCAGACCATAGACTCGGAGGAGCAACCATCAATACAGAACTAAAGGTGGAAAACCATTTCGGAAATATGAATTACTAGGTGAGAACCGAGTATTTCTTATTCTTTTATTATTTTTTCTTATTGTTGGGGATAGTGAACATAGCTTATTTATAGTCTTCATCTTTGATTTAGGGGAAAATAACTTAGTTTTCCCTTATATGTCCTTTGTGAGTTACCGATTGCTCCCTTTATCAACATTCTTCTCCCCCACATAAAAAAATATTGGCACTCGAACAGGGACTGAGTGTTCCTGTTCACTGTCTCTGCACAGTTTGTGTAGTAGCATTTGCCATATCTTATTGAATATCTGCAATTTGCAGATTGCAATTGCTCCCTCTTTGTACCTTTTCTGAATTACCTTCCTAGACAAGACTGGTTCATTGTTGAACAACGTACTGCAATACTTTGTATATATTTGTTTATGCTAACACTTGGTTAATTGTAAACCCACAAATATTCCGTCTTCTCCTATCTGAAATTACTGCTCTCTCTCTCTCTCTCTCTCTCTCTCTCTCTCTCTCTCTCTCTCTCTCTCTCTCTCTCTCTCTCTCTCTCTCTCATTCATTCATCATTTTTTTTATTATCCTAGTAATAAGTAATCTTACAAAAATCTCATCATGGATTTGGAATCACTAAAAGATTTCTCAGGACCTACCCAGGAAGATTTTATGGATTTCCTTCAAAAAGATAAAAAAAAAAAAAAATAGAACAAAACGGAACTACAGAACGTGTAGGGGTAAATGATAATGTATATGTGACACGGCTAACAGCAAAATCTGCTGAAGATGTGCCTACTGATCAAGTCAAAACCATTGTATATTCACTCCATACTCTGAATCAGGATCTACAAGGTTTGAGGAATACTCAGGCTCAAATGAATGAGCAGAATCTGCATCCTGCCTCCTCACAGTCCAACTGAGTATACTGGGATAACTCAGCCATCCCAGAATGAAAATCAATGAACAGAAATTTTCCCTGATAAATTTAGGATCACCCGCCGCATCGCCGATTTCATCTTATACAGGAAATGGGTACAATCATAATGTCAACATGGTGCATGAGTATCCACCACTCTTGGAATCGCAATTCGCCACATTCACTGATCACCAAAGATTCACGCCGATTCAGCCAGTGACTCAACAAATCAGAGCATCACCGACTATGGACGTTCATGCACGAACTCCACATGTAGCTACCCATTCCGTCTCTTTTAATAACCCTCCTATAACTTCAATCTTAGGCCCAGAGCCTACTTCAATCCCTTTTGCAAACACTTCTAGAAGTTTCCCACACAATGTAGGAAATTCCTCAGGTTATCTACCACAGCCACCTCAGCAGTTCTTTGCAAATTCGACAACCAGTACGATGGAACAAGACATCCAATTACTGACTCAGGCCATCGCTCTGCTACCTCAACTGGTGAAGAATTCACAGAAATTGAAGGTGGAAGATCCCGGTAAATATCGCTACAAATCCGAACAGGATTTGTTAGTATATTTCACCAATTTTGAAGCTTATTGTTCCCTCCATTACCCTAATGCTCCCCAGCAATGTTTAAGCTTGTTGGGAAGACAATTGGTGGGCACATTCTTGAAACTTTATAAGCTAATGACCAAGGATGATCGGAACTATGCTTCCATCAAAGAAACTCTGATCCAGTGGCATCACCAGGAAGAAAAAAGGAAAAATAAATACTGACTACAGGCGTATCATGCAGCCCATTGAGCTAATGGAGAAAATATTCGCATATTTGCTCTGAGATTCAAACAGCTAGCCAGACACGCTTATCGAGGCTTACACATGTGAGAACATGATTCGCTGCGTACATCATTTTTATATAGTCTCCCGCCGAATATTTAGAACAAAGTCAGGGTATATATTATCCAACAGGAATTGGATCACGGAACCAGAGTTTCTTGGGAAAGAATCAATGAGTCTAGCTGATTCATATGACTCCAATCAAAAAGCTTATTCCCATTCAGTCTCTCATTCGTTCAACGATCCTGTCTATTCACATAGTTGCATAGAGAAATCCGACCTGAATGAGACCATTGAAACCATAAGGATAGACAATGTCACCAAAGTTGGGCTGACAAATTAAAAAGTGGTAATAACAGTCCTTCCACGCATGGTTCTCAAAATAACAGACCGGCAGACCATCGTAATGGTTGTAATAGTTCACCCAACAATAACTCCAGATCCAATAATAGTCAGTTCTATCGTGATCAACATTCTCCAGTAAATAACCAACCAAATGATTCCAACTCTCAGCCTTCTCAATCACAATGCCTGAATAAACCTTCAAATTCAAATAATAGAAGGTTTCTTTGATGTGAATATTGAGAATGTTGGACACATGATGGGTGAATGCTACAAATACCTTGGTATTTGTAGCTACTGCTGAAAAAAGGTCACATCAGGTCTGAGTGTGTAGATCTATGCAATCTCCTCCTCAGTCGCCGTCTAATACCAGCCATGTAGTGTCCTTTCTGTCAAGGACCTTATCCGGGTATCAAGTGTTCCTACAAGATATCTCCGAGGAATACCAGAAACTGGCAGAACTATACTGAGAAACGGTCTAGTCCACTGCCCAAACAGAATTCCGGCGCTATTAGAAAAAAGTCACCACTGACCTCGAGGAACCAGAATAACATAGAAACAGAACGCTTGCAAAGTAATAGGAGTGATTTGTCTAGTCCTTCCCGTTGCTATTTGAATCCATGCAACTGGTGCCTCTCATCCCATTATGAGGGCCAGTGCATGGGTGTCACAGAAAAACCGGTTAAACAAACGCAAGATTGCAGAGCTTTAAACTTCAGTCCTCCACAGAAATGAGTCATTCTGTGGAGAAACTTTCTGAAAAAGACTCCCTGGATAAAGTCTTCAATCTTGTACACAAGCCTGCAAAAGATGTATATATATATCCTCTCCTATACACAGGCCTGAAAAGGGTATGTCTCCGCTGGTACCAAACTCAAATAAAATTGTTCTGCCTCTTCCGCTGGAAACTCCCACAATTGAGAATCCTGTCATGGTGAGTATGA
>JABUQX010037807.1:60000-66045 GCA_015478945.1 Trachelipus rathkii
ATAAATATCATATTATTTGTTGCTTCATTATGATAAATGGGAGAAATGGTAAATGATAATCATGTTTTCAGTCAATCCTTGCTGTGACTAGTGAAAATTATTAGGGACTGAAAGCAGATCCCAAAAAGTTTCTATCTTTCGCTTAAAGTGAAAGCATTCATGGAAAGTCTCAAGGTAGCCAAACTGAATAGGAATATAATACTCCATCCCTTATTAATAGTTTCCCAAGTATAAGTTAATCCCATAAAATGTTGCGTTCTCTTCTTTTTATCTGTTACAATGTTATTTATGTTATTCTGCTGTATATTAAACATTACTAATTGGTCAGTCTCTAACATGCACACATCCACAATGTTTAGTAATTTAATACTGGAATCTTAGGTAAGTCTCATGATAAAAGTAAAGAGAGAAAAAAATAAGAATATATTTCTGTTTTTTTAAATTATAGTTTTTCATAACAATAAATTGACAGAGTTTTTAAGGCGCCTTTTTTTGAATTTCAAAATATAATGTTTCATTAGTGTAAGTCCAGCATAATTTGGTTGGATGCTGAGCTTGGATAAAGTTCTGAGCCTATAATTTTTTTGCTCTGGATCGATGCAGTCCTCTTGTTTATTATTCACTTTCAAATTACATTACTACAAGGTCCTGTTAAACATACATATTCACAAAAAATGCATTTAATACATACCTTACTCTACTATGTTGAAAGAACCTCACGCTCACGTTTTTTTTACAGTTGTCACCATCACGGGCGAGCCCTATAAGGAGGGGGTGGTGTTATACGTCTCAGAAGCTAACGCAAATACGCAGATGAGCACAGAACGCAGGCTTTAAGTGATAATAGATAAAATTCAGTCAGGAAAACACAGAAGAATGTGATAGAGAATTGCCACAGAACGATGAGGTGGTCGGAAAGAAGGAGAGAAGCACCGCAGCGAACTAGCCTGGGTTACTCAATCTGTAACACATAAAACTCATCTGTGCTGCTTCGTACACAGCAACCTTGTTCACTACGAGGTGCGTTCAGTAAAAGAGGTGTGGTATGATCGAGTGTAGATCTCCCTCTGTGCTACTTGCGGGTGCGTACTTTATACGAAGTAGGATAGAGTCGGTCACTAATTCAGTCTGGTGTTGGGTTAGGTTGAGGTGGGGTGGGGTTTGGGTTTAGGATTGTGGGATGTAAAGCGGAATGGTATCGGGAATTTTGTGTCTTTAGGGGCGGTGGTTTGAGTTTATGGGTGGTTGCTGGGGTGGGGTGAATTGTTCTTTTGTGTTTCCCAGATTGCTGAGAGTTATTACGATTCGAAGCGGTATATCGGTTGTTCTGTAGGTGTGTGGAGGAGGTAGAGAGCTTGGAGGATATAATGGCTTTTTGTTGAGCCTACAAGATGGATAAGGGGTCAAGTGGGAATCGTGGTGAAAGTAACAGAGTACAGTTTATCAGATAAAGAAAGAGAGCCATTGTTGGCCTTATATGACTGATTCTCTCAAATCTAAAAGTCGGGATTGAAAACTCGAGCCCCCAGATGAATTGGAGAAGCAGTTACTACATTACTAAGGGCGGATGAGGCTTGTATAGATTTTGTAGGTGTCAACTGAGAAAGAAAAAAAAAGTCTTGCAATTTAAACAGTAACTCCAGATTTCTTTATGAGGTGCGCCTAGCAATCGTTGCAGGATTATCTAAAATGCCAGTGAATATTCTTTGTAATATTGCATGCTTTTACTTGAAATTTGTAAAGTTATTTGTGCAAGTACATTTTGGCATTTTGTTAGGACATTGCCAATTTGTTTTTTTTTTGTTTGTGTTTTTTTTAATAATTTTTCTATACTATTTGATATATCATTTTTATATTAGTTATTCTATAATAAATTTCATTTACGAATATAAAGTATGGTATGACACTATTAGTATTAGGTTATATATATATATATATTATGATTATATAGTATATATCTCACGATGTTGAAAATCTGTTCACTATATATTTAGTACTACTTTATGATAGTAGCTTTGAATTATTATATAATTTATTTATATATTTAAGTAATAGTTTAATAATATAATATATTATATATTTAATATATATTATATATATTATAATTATATTGCGAGATGGTGATTGATTGAAATTGGAAACTTGTAAACAAGTGTTTATTTGAGGTGCAGTTCGAGGGATTGAGTAGGCATTAATTATTCCGCTTATAGTAAAGGTAAGGTGGAGTATGGTAATGTAGGTATTATAGGGATATTTAGTGTATTGAATTTTGAGAAGCTGTTTTGTCCTGATGTAGTTTTTGTCGACGTAAGAGTGCGTCGAGTGACTGAGAGGCTAATTGGGTGAAAGACACATGGTGCGTTAGCAAGGAGTAGAGGATGTGATGGATCAAATTTCTATTACATTTAAACAATGATTGGGGGAAAATGAGGGTAGGAGAAGAATAATTGTATATAGTTTATTGATTTCAACAGGCGTATTGATAGGTGAAATAGGGAGTAGCCTCTATGCAGGTGTTAGGATATACTGGTGTTTGTTGATAAGCTTCTTGAATGGATAGATAAGCGGCAAATGAATTAAGCGTTGTAAAATAATTAGCAATAAGTGAATTGGTTAGTATTAATAGCGGGTGAGGCATGGACGCTATGTCTCCTTGTCCTAATGTTGTTATTTCAATTTGATTATGAATGGGTTTAATATAAGAATTAGGGGGAAATGGCAGGATTTGGTGTTTAGAAATGATGGAGAATTGGAAGAGAGTGGATGTTCCCTACCTATTATATTATAATTATTTGGTTTTTGTAGCGAATCTGAAGAGAGTTTGAGAGGTTGGTAAGAATTGGTAGGGTGTGTTAAAAGATGGGTTTTTGAAATTAAACATAGATAAGAGTAGGTTATGTTGTGAGTGAGGACAGTCTAGTGGAAGTTATGTTAGATGGTGAGCAGCTGGAAAAAGTGTCCGAGTATAAATATTTAGGATATATTTGTATTCCAATTCTATGAATGACATTGTACAGAAAGTTGTGAAGGCAGGAATGTGGCTGGTGCAATTAAATTCTTTGGTGATTGTAAAGTATAAAGTCTTTCCTAGTCGGTGTTCTGTTACATGAGGGGTATGTTTACCTTCTGTTAATGTATAGTAGTAATTACTAAATTATTGTATTAAAATTTATAGATCTGAGACGAAGTGTGTTCAGATGGATAATCTTAGGTGATGTTGTTGTCTTGAGAATGATGAAAGGTACATTTGAGAATTGAGATGGTATGGTTCTATGTGGAAAGGATGGGTGATAAGTTGGTTGGTTAAACTAGATGTATCTGGGAGAGTGTGCTGGGAAATCCGTGGATTTAGTCATAACAGAATGCCTGAGGAGAGAATGAGAGTATTGCAAAGGCGAGAGAGAAAGGTGAATAATCAAAGTGAATGACGGTTGTTGTGAGGGGGGTATGTTTGTGCCAACTGGGCCAAGGGAGGTGACACACATTTGACCCGGAAATGCCTATTTGTGAGTGCGTCCGGTGCGGTCTCGTGAAAGCTCTTAGGTGCTGGATTTTCTGACTACGACGATGTTATCACTAAAGGTATACAGATGATTAGCGTAAGGTGGACTTTCTTTTGACTTGCGTCATATTCTTCTACTATTTATTCTGTTTCCCAGTGCTATGTGTACGTGACCACCTTAATTGTTTTTTTCTGGTTGAATTTTACAAGTCTTGGGGAGAGAAGTGTGTTGATTGATGATGATCTGAGAATGATATATTTATATTATATATATAATATATTAGTACCGTTAAAGTGGTGCTAATATAGGGAATGAATTGAGGTGTTTCAAAGTGCTAAGGTTTGTATTTCTATATACTTTTAATTTCTTTGAATTTGTTTCTACCATGAGATAACTTCATCATTTGGCATGTCAAATACTATGTGTTATGAAGGTTTATATACTTTATTATGGTTAATTATTATAGGTCTTTTTGAATCATGGTGTTTTCAATTGAGCAACATTTTTGATGGTGGGGCAAATTCGGGAACTAATTTTTTGAAGGCTTGTTTACATAATTTATTTTATTAGATTTTATAATATTATAATATATTTCAAGTTATATTTTTAGAACACCAGTTTAATAAAAGAAATGTCATTTACATATAATCTTATTGATTTCTCAATAAATTGGGTTATTAGAGAATATATTGAGTTGGTTGAAGAATACCCTAAAGTTAGAAAGTATTCTACTTCAGTTTTTGTGATAATTATAAATCTAGTAGGTTACTTTACAGTAAACTAGAAAAGTAGCTTATGTAAAGTCACTATAGAATCCTTACATTATTTGGGAATGAATAATATAAGATGTTTGTTAGATTATTTATTCATTAAACACAACCTGGTATGTAACGTTATTCGTTGACAATTTTAGCGTCCTTCTGGGTTAAGTAGGTATTTTTAACTTTAATTTATTTTGTTCTATATGTGACAACTGAAGTCAGTTTGTTTGATACAAGAGGATATTTTTCTTTGTGCTTTAATGTCTATTGAGTTCTGTTGATGTAGGGTAAACCTTATTTGATAGATGTGACATTTTGATGTTGCAATCTATTTTTTTAGGAACTTTTGACATACCCTATTAAAGGGAGTTATTATTAAAGTTGGTAATGTTATAAGTTCTATTAGTATTAAATTGGTAACAATTTCATTCATATCAATTATATTGTTAAATGTTAAGGGAGTGATAAAAAGTAATAGTTTTGAATACATGTGTAATCTAATTGCTATATTAATAAATAGATCCTATCATATTCTGTGATTATTTACTTGCACAGGTCACATTTATATTTCTTTTACATCAGAATCAAGAAACTCTTTGTCAGGCTCATCAAATGCTCCGATGTCCCAATGTCACTATGTTTTAAAATAAAGAATATATTCAAGATTTACCGCTAACCGGTGTTTCATGGTATCGTTCCAATTGCTTCCAAAGGGTCTTTTTCAACTTTTATTAATTTATGTGATCTTTTGCAAGCGTTATTTTGTGATATTTACGGCTTATCATCTCTTTAGCATTTGCGTACAATTTATTTCTAAAAATAATATGTT
Organism: Trachelipus rathkii; assembly: GCA_015478945.1. NCBI lineage: Eukaryota > Metazoa > Arthropoda > Malacostraca > Isopoda > Trachelipodidae > Trachelipus > Trachelipus rathkii. Next base: position 65,094 of record JABUQX010037807.1, read on the forward strand.
TTCAAATAAATTATAGAAAACAAAATAAGAGAAAATCAAAAAGATACAGCATTCTATAAATACTTACTCCTTTAGACATTTTAAATAAATGAATCAATAGTCTTGTTATTTATATAATATGTTACGTTTTTAATAGAGGGTTTTGTAGGCGTGCCCTGTGCCATTGCCCCACATTTCCCGTAATTGCGCGTGCGACTGTTTTTGCCATGTGTGTTTCAATATTCCCGGCACTGTGTTCGCAGGTTCCAGCTTTTACGGTAAGATGTTATGATCTATATAGTAGTTATGAATATTACTCTTTATTTATACGTATTATATTATATGATACAATATATATCAGATAATCAAGTTATTATATTTTATGTATTTATTGTATTTGAGAAAACAATTACAATATATATTAAATATATTTATATATGATAGTGATATATATATAGTTATATATTATATGTTTAATTAGTTAGTCATAAGTTTTCATTAAATGCACTTGAGCTTTGATCCATGTATTGGCACTGCTTTGAATTACAATTCTAGATACTTGTATCTTTGACAAAATGTAGTTGAATCTCCATAGCGCGCTTAGACTTTCTATTATGATTTATATCGAGTAGCTAAGGGCGCAACTTCAACTGGTGTTTCAGCTTTATCTTGGTTGCATTGTTAAGACCTAGTACTTCGCATTATAGAGCAGAAAATTGGTATTAATGCGAGTGTCTTCTAAAGGTTTTCGTGGTTATTCTAGTGGGTATCTATCTGTTCATTTCAGGTGCTGGTAATACATTTTACCTGCCTCAAAAGTAGAGAGTACTGGTGTCATATTCTGAATTAAAGCCGTGAAAAACTATGCTCATTTTTCTCGTATTTTGCATACTGGTTTTGCACTCATCAAGATTGTGAATCTTAAAGTTTAATTAATTAATAAAATTTGATCTATATGAATTAGTATTTTCAT
>JABUQX010037808.1:7500-15000 GCA_015478945.1 Trachelipus rathkii
GTGAGTGTTGATGATGGTATTGGGGGGGTGGTAGTATTTTTGTTTGGCTTTTTGGTAGGCTTTATTTATTATATAGGGGGGATAATTTAAATTTGTGAAGGTAGAAAAAAGGAGTTTTGTTTCATTGTCTAGATGATTAGGGGAACAGATACGGAGTGCGCGGATGTATAGGGCTGTTAGCGTTGCTAATTTTATATTTCTTGGTTGAGTGGAATACCAGTGGATGTAGGATGGTTGGGATGTTTGTTTTCTGTAAACTGAAAAGGTGATATGATTGGAATTGTGCCAAGTTAATAAAGTATCAAGGAATGGGAGGGTGTCATTTTCCGAAAGTTCATAAGTAAACTTGATGGAGGGATGTAGTTGATTGATGAAATCTAGTAAATTATTGTAATTTTTTTGTTTGGGTAAGGCGACAAACACATCATCCACGTAGCGTAGCCAGGTGGTATGAGGAGGTTGGGTGAATGGTATGATGTAGTTGTTTTCCAGTAATTCCATGCATATATTTGCCAGAGTTGGTGAGAGGGGGGAGCCCATTGATAAGCCTGATGTTTGTTTGTAATATTTATTGTCGAAGATGAAAAAATTGTGATCGAGGGTTAGTAAAATGAGTTTTTTTGATCAAAGGGAATGGATAAGAAAGATTAATGTTATTGCGGGTTTATATGGGTTTCTAAAGAGATTAGAGTGTAGTGTGACCGGGACTGAGTGAATAATGATTTTTATATTAGCATCAAAACTTAAGAATTGAGATGGGTTGTGGGATTGAATCATACCATTCACTCCAACCTCCTCATACCAGCCTGCTCTACGCTAGCGTGGATTGATTGTTTGTCGCCTTACCGCAAAACGAAAAACAATTTACAATAATTTACTAGATTTCATTCATCAACCTAGCAATCCTCCTCAAGGTTTAAGCTTTATGAACTTTCGGGAAAAATGACAACCCTCCCATTTCCTTGATACTTTAAATTAACTGTGGCACAACTTGCCAAATCAATGTTGCACCTTTTCAGTTTTCAGAAATACAAAGATCCCAACCATCCACATCCACCTGGTATCCAACTCAACCAAGAAATATTAAACTAGCTGAACGCTAACAGCCCTATATGCATCCGCGCACATGCGATTCCGTACTGTTTCCCCCTAATCATGCTAGGTACAATGAAAAAACTCCTTTTTTTCCTTAACCTTCACAAATTTAAAATTATCCCCCCCCTATAGATAATAAATAAGCCTTAACCAAAAGCCCAAACAAATACACCACCCTCTGTCCCCCAATACATCCACCGAACAGCTGCTGGCGCGGGTGTGTCTGTGGCGTGTCTCGGTGGGGCGTGCTGTGGCGCGGGTGGGTGGCGGCCGTGGGTATGGTTCTTATGGTATAGCGGCTTCGGTGGCTGGTTACTTATATAGGTCTTGATTTGGCGTCTGGGGGATATTGTCTTTTTGGCTGGGCATGCCTGTTTCTGCCGCCGAGGTGCACAAAACTGGGCCTCCCTTACCCGTACAAAATCAAATCAAAAGCACAAAACAAACATTTACCAAAACAATCGATCTATCACTCAAATAATTCTTCACCTTAAAGACATCCCTCAGATGCACCCCCCACCTCCACAACACCCTTACATGCAGCTGGCGTTTACCAAATTCCTTGTTCCAACTGCCCCTCTGTTTATATGGGTGAAACTAATGATTCTCCGATAGAAGAACCAGCCCAACACAGAAGAAGACCTCATAAACAACAGTATAAACTCCGCTCTTCAACTCAACACAGAAAACCAGAGCAATCACAACATCAAACATAAACAACATCCACTATATGTAAAAACACAATAATACTGCAAAAAGAGAAAGATCATAGATCAGTATAGCATTTACAATAAAAATAACTATCAATAAACAATTAGGTGAATATAGGCTCGATTCAGTACAAAATTCTATAATTCTTTCATCAAAATACTTTCATCAACTAAAAACTGAAATAACAACCAACCAAAATCATTCCCAAATTCCTTCCATTCCATGACAGTATAATAGCCACTCAGTCTCCCGAAGGAGGTGTACGTAACCGTACACGAAAGCTCGAAGCTACCCTTAATTATAAAATGTAGTGTTTTAATATTAAAAGAATTAAGTGCCCCGTGTATAGATTAAAACTTAGTTTTAAACTTCCCAATTTTAGTCCCGTGATTAAAAAATAAAATAATTTTACTATCGCTCCCATGAGTTAATACCTAGAAAATATTGAAGGTCACCAAGGGAAAAAAATCTTCTGTAATTTAAATAAGTCTCTGCTTTAAGTGGTATTAATAACTATAATATATATTATTATAATATATATATAATATATATTATTATATTATATATATATATATATTATATAGTATATATATATATATAATTATATATCATATATAGTATATATAATATATATATATATATTGATATATATATATTATATTATATATAGTTATAATATATATATATATAATAATAAATATAATATATATATATATGGCAATCGATTTATATAATATATATATTATAATATATATATATATATTATAGTAATATATATAAAATAATATATATATTATATATTATATATAATATATATATATAGTTATATATAGTATATATATATATATATATAAATATAATTATATATATATTATATAGTATTATATATATATATAAACGAAGGAAGTTCTAAAAAATTAGGATGGGAGGCAGTTTTTAATTTCATATTTTGTAGGGAATTACATTCCGAGATGTTAGCGTACGTAGAAAAACAATCGAGAAGTAATTTCTCTTCTTAAAACCTATTAAATATATATCAATAATTTGGTCAATTTTGACATCTCCTGTTTACCACTCGCTGCCACTTTTTCTTTTTTCTTCCTCTTCTTCTGTTTTTCTCATTCCTCTTTCTTCCTGATCCATTATACATTAATATCCTTATTTCCATAAGTTGTATATATATTTAAAATTTTAATATGTACATATTTATTAATCTTTGTAATATATTTAGCATTACTATATATTAGTAGCATTATTATAGTATATTATATATTATATATATTTATATATATATATATATAATATATATATATATATATATATATAGTATATGTATATATATATTATATAATTATATAATATATATATATAAATATATTATATGTTATATATTTGATATATATATATAGATATATTTATATATATATATATAGTATATATAATATATATATATATATATTATATATATTATTGTAATGGTATAGTAATTATAATATATACAGTAAATATATATAGAAGTATAAAGTATGCGTATATAGTATAATATTAATATATTATGTTGTACGTTTCTATTCGGTTTTTTCTTTTTAATTTGTCTTGATTGTCTATTCGTTTACATTATTCAAGCTGTAAGATTTCTGTTTTTGCATTTGGTTGCTGCTGCCATCCTCTGTTTACTTCTAAGAAATCTGGCGGAAAAAATCGTCTCTCTCCAAGTTTTATGCTTGAAAGAAGTGTGAGAGTTTATACTTGATTCGAAAAAGAAGGAAGGAGGGAGAGAGAGAGAGAGAGAGAGAGGAGAGAAGAGAGAGAGAGAGAGAGAGAGAGAGAGAGAGAAAGAGAGAGAGAGAGAGAGAGAGAGAGAGAGAGAGAGAGAGAGAGAGAAAGTAAAACGTTAATTATTAAGAATAAAAAGGAATACATGTGAAGAAGAGGTTAAACTGTGGTAGAATCATCCCATATATAAGACATAACGTCCATGCAAACGTCCTGAAACTGATCAAACAGCAACAAGAGTCATTTGAAGTCATCTTACAGTAGAATTAATTCTTAATGTGATTCTTCCAAGGAAGATTATGAAAAATGGAAGAACGAGGAATTATCAATTCCATGTAAATTTTTGAGTTTTGTGTTAGTAAGATATTTTTTCATTTTCTTGTTAAAGATAGTCTTAAATTGGGTCACGAAAACAACTCTGGTTTCTCTGCCAGAATTGAAAAAATTATAAAGCTCAGATGTCAGTTGCTTCATTACCTCCTCAATAGCAAATATTATTCTGCTGTTGAGTTACGTTTCCATTCAATGTAAAAAGAGCAAATACATAAGTCTAGTCTTCGCATCAGGAAATTGATGGTGTAGTAACCGTCAAGCAATCGTTACTGAACTATTGAAAGAGAGAAAGGATATAACATCTCTGATAAAGAGGCTCATAAATTAATTTAAAAGATGAACGGTGGTGGCCTGCAACATGAATTATGGATTGAAAAGAAAGTAATTTGAATGAAAGGCTTCAGAGAGAAGTATATAACAACCGAATGAGGAAGTTTGAAGACAGGTGCAGAGAATATGGAATTCGAAATCTTTAAAAGTGGTGTAAGAAGCGAATGTTTAAACGAAGTTTCAGTTTTTCTACGTTAAGATGGACGAGGAATAGTCAAGAAAATAAGAGGATAAAATGAGGAAGCAGCAGTTGTTAGAGGAGGTGTTTTGGTAAAGTTCTAGAATGAAATGGAAGTTTAAATTTCATAAATATTTGCTTATTCAATAAAGAAGATTCATTGATATTTGTGGGAATAATTTTGATAGATTCAGAAATGAAATATAATAGGTATGACAGGTGTTTCAAGACAGTTATTATCCCTAAAGCTAGCACTATTACGAAGTTAAACTAGGGCGAGCACTATACCATGCGATTATTATAAAATATGGGATAAGGTTTCGAAAGATTAGATAATTTAGAGAGAAGACTTTTTGCAACGTAACATATATATTAGTATATATACTTATATATAGGTATGATGATATATTCACTATATGATATATATATAGGTATATATATTTACGTATATATATATATATTACGTATACTATATAGGGGGGTATATAGTAGGTTATCATATGTGTAGGGCGTTACAACTACTGATATTACGTAGTAGTATATATATATATATATATACTATATATTAGGGATGTGATCACATATATTCATATATATATATATAAGAGATATGATATAATAGTTATATATATATACTATGATATGAGTTACTAGTATATATATATGATGTGATATATATATAGGATACATATATATATAGCAGAAGTATAGGTATAAGTATATATATATATCTGACTGAATATATATTATATATATATATCATATATACTATATCATATATATCATATATATATATATGAAATATATATATATATCTAGTATACTATAATATGATATACGTAGCTAATATGATATATATATAGTATATAGTACTATATATCATATAAATCATATAGCTATATATATAGTAGTGATCCTAACATACTGATATGATGATATATACTATATATACTAATATAACAGTTACTAATATATATATATATAGGTATATATATACTTATGTTATACTATATATACAATAACATATTAGGTCACGTAATATATAGTAATACAATACTATACTATATAATACTATACTATACTAATACTAGTATAGTATATATATATTAAATAATGATGTATATAGATAAATATATATAATACTATAAAATATGTATATATATAGTACTATATATTATATATATTATTTTTAAAAAAAGCATATAGTATAGTATATAATATATAATACTATATAATATATATAGACTTATATATTATATATATACTAATTATTTATATTAGTATTTAAAGAATATCTGAATATTATATATATACCGTATATATATATATATATATAGTATTAATATATATGTAATATATATAGATACTATATATATATATAGTATATATATATAGTATATATATATGATATAGTCAGTATCACTATATAGTCATACCGGTAATATATTACCGGTATCATAGCTCATATATATATATATAAGTATTATGACATATATAGTATTATATATAGTCATATATATATAGTATAGATATATTATAATAGTAATATATAGTATATATATATATTTATATATATGTATATATAGTAGTATTGATTAATAGATATATATATATAGATATATATATATAATCATATATATATATACTAGCACCTCGCAATAACCACTTAGTTTGAAAAAATTGTTACCAGCACTCACGGGTCAATGGATAATTTGTTCACCCTAAGAAAATTTCCTGAAGAAATTGTAAATGACCCAGGATGCCTGCGATCACGACTAAAGTTCACTGCACCTATTTTGATAACTGTCAGCATCGTACTCTTGCGCAGAATAAACTTACTGGCCACTATAAAAAAAATAAACTATGTTTGGACACAAAATTTAATTTTTGCTGGTCGCAGCTCTAGGCTCCGACTCCGACTCCGATTCCTACTCCTGAGAACGTGGCTTTAGGCTCCGGTAGTCCGAGCTAAGGCTATCTGCTACTATTTGAATAAATTGTTCCTTCAGGCACGTCTTCTTTTCCATTATATTTTTGACCGTAAAAAATAATTTCTTGAAAAAATTCATACCCAGGAATCCGGATCGGATACGGCTTCCGACTTACGACTTCAAGCTCTCGATCCGACCTAAGGTATTCCTGCCTATTTGATAATTTTTATGCAAGTAGAAAGGGAACTAAAATTGTTTACACTGAATAATTAGTGTATAAGAAAAATAAAATCTTATGATCTGCTGAAGCTAACTATGCATTCGGGTTAAGACACTTTTGGAGTTTGAATCCGACTAATGTTTCTATACTTACTGAAAATGTTCAGCACGTTCTTCTGACAATTATATTTGCACCTTATAAAAATTATTTTCCGAAAAAAAATTAAGAGAATAAAACAGGATTCCGGTACTTCATACTCCGGTTGCGGCTCCGGATCCGACTATAATGTTTCTACACTATTTTGAAATTGTTCAGCACGTCTCTAGATCAATTAAATTTTTTCACCTCAAAAAAATATATCCTGAAGAAATTCAATTTCTCAGAGGACGGAGTAGAGGTTTACCGGATCCAGGATCCGGCTCCGGACTTCCGCGCTTCGGCTTCTCAGGCTTCGGCTCTCGGAATCGACTAGCGTTTGGCGCCGCTATTTGAAAATAAATGCCTTCGGCACCTCTTTCTGACAATAAATTTTTCACCAAAAAAATATTTTCCCGAAAAAAATTGTATACCCGATCCTCGGTCCGGTAATGCCGGCTCCGATTACGCGGCTTACCTGAATACGACGCTTCGGCTTCTGGCTTGGCTCCGGATCCGCACATATGTTTCTGTACTTATTGAACACTTGCTCAGCATGTCTTTCTTGTAAATTAAATTTTTCACCTAATAAAAAATATTTCTGAAGAAAAATTCATACCCAGTCCGGATCCGGATCCGATCCGGGCTCTGACTGTCGGCTTCAGCTCTGGGATCCGGCTTTAAGGACTTTGTTGCCGAACCGTATTTGGAAGAATTGTTCGGGCACGTCTTGATCTGACAATATACATTTATCACCAAAATAAAAAGTATTTCCCGAAAAAAAATTCCAT
>JABUQX010037808.1:22500-25000 GCA_015478945.1 Trachelipus rathkii
TTGCATATTTGAAATCAGCGTATAAAGCTTATTATAAAAAAAAAAAAAAAAAAAAATAAAAAAAAAAAAATATTTTTTCATAAATGAAATATCTCGAAAAGTACGAGACTTACAGAAAAACCAAATAATATATTTGGAATCAGCGTGTAAAAATAATTAAAAAAATGTAAAAAAAAAAATAATAAAAAAAAAAAAAAAAAAAAAAAAAAAAAAAAAAAATTAGGGGGCTCGAGCCGACGGGGGACAGAGGGGGGACGTTTTCCATACCCCGTAGGGGAGGGGCGGAGGAACCCCCGCGACACCCAAATACCAAAGAGCGGGGGTTCCGGAGACCCTCCCCGGAGGGGGGGGAAATAGTCCTACCCTGTCGTTCCCCCGGAAGGCCGAGAGACCCCGACTCCTGCCATCTTTGCGGTTTACCCTTGGGTATTCCTTTAGTTAAAAAAAAAAAAAAAAAATTTTAAACTGACGGAGTCGTAAAACGTAACTGGTCCTATATATTTTTGAATCATGTCCGTCACCCCTTAAATTGACTGTTAGGAACATATACTAGAAATATATAAAAAAAAAAAAAAAAATTTCAAAACTGACGGAGTCGTAAAACATAACAGGTTCTCTTTGATTTATATTATTATTGAATATGTATTATTTATTATTTTTTATGTATTTGTAATTGTATGGTCTTTATCGATTGATGTTATGATTTTAGGTAGGTATTAGTGGGTGATGTATTATTATATATTAGTATTGTATTATTGTATTGAGTATTAGTGTTATAGAGTCTGAGGTTGGATTGTAGTTTTATTTGATGTTTTTTTATGTATATTGAGTTAATGTATTGGAGTGATTTTTATTTGTAATTATTATTATATTATTATTATTATTATTATTATTATTATTATTTATTATTATTAGTGCTATTAGGTATTTTAGTGTATTAGTATGATATATATTTATTGTATTATATCATTGATATTAGTATTAGTATGATATTAGTTTATGTATTATTTATTATTATTGTTTATATCAGTCAAACATTACTGTGATTATAAAAATCAATTGAAGTGATAGTTCGTTTTTTTATAATTTTATTGTAGTGATGTGGATGTAGTTATTATTTATTATTGTGGAGTTGTTTGATTGTTATTTGGATTGAGTATTTAATAGTTGTGAGTTTATTAGATTTTGATTATGTTATGTAATTATTATTATTATTATTATTACTTTTTTGATTATTGTTGTTCATTATTATATTATGGAGTTTATTATTATTTATTCTTATTATTATTATTGATTATTTGTTTATGTATTAGGGTTTATATGTTATTATTATTACTATTATTCATTATTATTATTATTATTATTATTATTATTATTATTATTAATTATTATATTATTAGTTCTTATTGTATTGATTGCATGTTTTTATTGGTGTTATTATTTCACTAGTATTATTATTATTTATTATTAACTTTAGATTATTTTTATTTGGTTATAAATATTATTGATGATTATGTTATGTATTATGTTATTATTAGGTATATTATATTATTAATTATATGCATCATTATTATTTTTTATTATTATTATCTTTATTTATTATTATTATTACTTTATATTATTTTATTAAATATTATTATTAATATTATTATGATTATTAGTTATTATTATATTATTATTAATTATTATAATTATTATTATTATTGTTGATTGGAATTTTATTATTTTATTTTTTATATTATTTTTGTTAGGATTAGTTAATTTGCCTTATTTAGATAATAATAGAGAGATGGGTTAATGATAATAATTGAATTTTATATATGATAATAAATAATAATAATAATATTGATATATTAGGTAGATATATATATTAATAATAATAATAAATAATAAATAATATTGAATAATTAATAATAATATGGTTGGCATAATGAAATGAGAGTGTAATTTAATTGAGGTATATATTATTTTTAGATAATATGGTAGATAGAGTATGAGTGATAATAGAGGAGAGAGAGGAGTGAGATTAATAATAATATATGAGATTAATAATAATAATAATGAGTTATGTGGATAAGATTAGGCATGTGTGATGTTGGCGTGACGGTGTCGATCGAGTGTGAGACCTGCAGTTAATTGGTGGGTTGGTGGTCGATATATAGAGAGATGTAAAGGGTGTGAATATATTATGTTGAATAAACGAAAAAGATAAGCATCTTAGAAGAAGAATGAAGAAGAGTAAGAAAACTGAAAGTTTATTGGAGAAGAGTGAAAAATCTTGGAAGAGCAGTTCAATATTTTTGCTTTGTGGATTGGTGTGTCCAGAAGTGAGATCGTATCTTGCGATGTGTGGTTTCATTAAATAGGCGTAGATATAGGTAGGGTTTTTATTATCAGTCGGTTCGTTTTAAATATTAAGTAATATATGTAGGATGTTTAAACTATTTATTTATTTTTTATGCAAAAAGTCCTGTTTGATATGGAGGAGCAACATATTTTC
>JABUQX010037808.1:27500-40000 GCA_015478945.1 Trachelipus rathkii
ATATAATAATTAATTACAATACATCAAAATATTAATTAATCAAATATATTTCATTAGTATGTCAAACATCTTATTTTTAAAAAACAATAAAATATACGAAGTAAGGCTGAAAATATTTTTAACAAGATTATTTCTTATTAATTAATTAATTAAACACTTATTAGTATTATTATTATTATTATTACTATTCATTATTATTATTATTATTATTATCTATTATTATTTAAAATAATTTTATTATTAACCTTTAACAAAACGATGGAAATAAGAATAAGTGAGAACCTTCCTTTGCTCGTCTCACTGATATTTAATCTGTTTTCTTTATATTTAATATATTATAATTAAAAAGAAAAACGGAAAAACAATATACATCTTTGCATATTATATATGATATAAAATATCCTATATAATATATTCAAAGAATGCATATTATATATATTTTAATTTTTAAGAAAAACTTCTAATCTTTAATTTTTCGCGCCTTGACAACACTACTTAGCGCTATTCTTTAGCTGTTATCTAAGTGGTTGTTCGACCCAAACAAATGATTTTTCCTATGATCCAACCCTTCTTAAAAAATCGTTTTCTCCAAAACCCTCTCTAATCCCCTACTCTAATTCTCTCTAAACCCCTAAAGTTTCTCCCTCTCATTCCCTCACCATTCTCTCGGTCTTTCAATTCCTTTCCTGAAGTGACGTCAAAATAGATTTCTTGAAATAAATCTAGATTTAAATCTAGATTGATTCCTAGATTTAGGAATAGATTTAGACTTATTTCGACATCCTGTTTACAATTTTATGAAAAGAAATGTCGAGTCAAACAATAAAAAAGGTATTAAATGAAAAGTTATTTAAACAAAAATGTTGAAATGTAGAAATGGATTATGAAGCAAAATTTGTTTTTGAATTGTACGTTTTAAGTATCAACAAACCGAGTTTTTTGATTTCAAATATTGTGAAATAATTTTACAATAAGGATTTTACAATAAGGACTCTGCCTCAGAAAATTAAAATTCATAAGGATTTTAATTCTAATAGTATTATAAACATACAATTCAAAATAAATGCAGAAAGGGTATTAGTCATGTAGAAAGGATATTAGTCCAAGTTAGCAATATTAGAATATAATTCCACTTCTTGAGAAGTAGATCGCCTATATGGAATAGGTGGTGGCATAGGAGGTTTGAGTATTAATGATTGTCTAAATTTTATGGGAGGTTGTACCAAGGGTCCAATTTCAATTTGTTTCTGTGGGGAATTTTTAACTGGGGTTACCTCTAATGGAATTGTTGAAATGGGTATATTTTGCAATGGAATATCTTGGGGTTCTTGATTTAATTCTTTCAAACATTTTCTACACAATGCTTTTCTATAAGACCAAAGTCAAATAAATAATCACTATGATGAAAATGAATAAAATAATACTAGATGTTCCTCCACCGATATATGGGATTAATTTAACTTGAGAAAGATAAGGAGTTAATGGGTGGATGGTATTATTAATGTTGTCTAGTCTTTTATTCCACTGAACTTCCTTCATTATTTGAAATTTTGGGAACAATGCTGAAGAGATGTTGGGTAAAGCAACATGAGTTAAAAAATTAAACAAAACTTTATCAGATTGGGCAATTAATGAAGTTAATGAAATATTTTTCTCTAAATGAATGGGGTTTTTAAATTGATAATTAACAGAGGTAAAAGTACAACCGTGAGGAAGATTACAAATAAAATTATTTAGTTGCTGTACGGAATGGGGTCTTTTGCGAGGATTAGAAGCTCTAATTTTTCTGCAAAAGATATAAGTAGTGAAATGTCTAGTGTTCTGTGAAGGGTCTGTTGATTTAAGATAGTTTATAGGACATGAGAGAAATTAGTAAGTATAGTTAAGCAAAAGCGGATAGCAAGCATGTTTTTGTCATCAATGGATGAAAAGGTGTGATTGAGGCAAACTGCTGTTTTCCCTAGGTTATCGACAATAATCGTGAACCGAATTTCCGCAAATAAGTATATTTCCTTTGACCATAACGAAAAGGTAATTATTTGGTGTATTATACATTATTTCGAACGGACGTTTCATTGAATGGAATGAAGTTGGGATTCGGAATAATTGTATTGAAATAATTTCTATTTGAATGAATGGAATTAATGTATAAGTTCAATGGATTGTGTTGATTTTATAGTCCATGAGTTATGTCAAAAATGAATGTATGTTGTCGCTTCTAATGGTATGATAGGATGTAATTTGTAGTTTGTGTCATTTTTAGTATATTAGTAAACAAAGAGATGGTGAATAAAGTTGATCATAGTTATCTTTGTTTTAGGCTTAAGTTGTAATGAGTGATAACTAATTGATTTAAATTGTAATATTTAACTGAATGTTCAACTAATGTAAGTAATGATTTGATACTACCTAGCTGATTGAGTATGTGGTTGGTTGCTAATGATTTGTGTTGAAATACAATTAATTTTTGTAGGTTAATTTGAAATTCTGATAATGTTTGGGTATTTGACTTTAATTGTTCTTTAAGTTCATTAACTAATAAATTTGAAGTACTCGCAAAGTTTCCTAATAAATTTATCTTTTTTCTTAAAAATTTTATTTTTTTCTTAAAAATTTTATTTGTTTATCAGTCGCGGTACCAAATAAAATATTAAGTATATCTCCTCCCAATTCGAAAGCAGCTCTTTTGAATCTTGTTTGTGAGTGAACCTGGCAAGCTTTTATTTCAGCTAATTTAAGGGATATTACTTAGTCTAATTTTAATGAGTGAAATTCCATTTTGTGCTTTTGAGAATTATAGAAAATATTAATAACATTATCATTAAACGCAGGGTAAAAATCTTCTTTAAAAGTAATCTATCATTTTGATGGTTCATAAATAGTGGTTGTTAATTTCTGATGGGCATGTCTAAGGATACAATCAAGTCTGAGATAACTTCTATTGAAACTACTTCATCACGGAGTGATACAAAATTATAGCCTGGCAGTACTCTTGTTTCTTCATTAATGTTAGTGGGATGGATAAGACTGCAGGTAAAAGAAGTAATGAAAAAACTGGACGTAACATTTTCTTAGTCTGAAATGATTATTACTTCGATTTAAAATTTGGTCGCCGTTTTATGAAAGTAAAATTAAATAATAAATTAAATGTATTACTTCTTTTAAAGGTACTATGATTATATCTAGAATTTATATAATTTCTAGAAATTAAAAATTGGAATCAATTTGATATGTTTGATACTAAACTTTAATTAAATGACATCAATAATTAAAATAAATGAACTTCATAAAATGAAATGATCTTGGATGGATCTTGGATAATAAAACTAAAGATAAGTAATCTTCAACATTCTCTGATTATAATTAAATGAAAATTAATTAATGAGCCTTTGTAAAACTTAAAATTGTAGCATTCTGATTATCATGAAATTAAAAATTAAAAATTAAAGATAGTTATATAACATAACGCTAATTAATATTAATAAAAGCTGATTATAGCATAAGGCTAATTTGATTTAAAATAAAATTCTTAATATTAATAAAGCTGATTATGATTTTTATTATTCTAATACTAAAACGAAAATTTTCGATTTTTATTTTGTTTTTTTTTAAAATAAAAAATAATAATAAAAACATGTTACTAATAAAAAATAAAAGTATATAAACGTTTCTTAAAATAAAATTTTTCCACTTTTTTATGGTTTTTTTTTTTTTTTTTTTTTCAAAAAAAAAGAACTGACCCTGGGCAAAAAAAATTTTCCAATTCGTATCGGACATAATAAAAAATATGGGAACTTATACTAAAAAGATTAAGAATAGAAAAGGGTAAATGTGTATTTTGTGTATTGTAATAGAAAATATAAAAACTTAAACCTAAAGGTTATGACACAATAAAATAAAATAAAATATTTATTTACAAAAATTTTATACAATCTAAGAGATTTTAACTCTTAGGAGGCAAATAGTAAAGTCTATTTCCTCTTCTAGTCATCTCTAATGGCAAAACAACTGGAGGTCTCTGTAATTCTGTTTCAGAAGACTCTTGTGTTGCTTCTTCCGTTCTTGGTGGTAGAGATTGAAGAGATTCCATGCTCTCTTTGTCTTGTTGACTTCTTGTAACTCTTGTTCACATCTGGACCTCTGATTGCTGTGAGGTCTATAGACGAATCTTCTTTTCCTATCATGCTCTTTGTGCCTTCAGATGTTGATAAATCCATAACTTCTTCTGGAGGTGTTACCACATCATCTTTGGGAAGTGTTTCAGCAGAACTTGGCACATATTCCCCTACAGTTCCATCTGCAAGTGGTGTTACCAAAGCATCTTCTTTTACTTCTTCAGTGACAGGCTGTTCCTCTTGTTCAGAACTATCTGAAATATATGAATCTTCTTGTCTGATTGGTGATAGAGACGGTCTATATCCTCTTACTTGAGTTTTTCTTTGTGGAGTAGAATTCATCAATCTACTTCCTTGAGGAGTATCAGGTATTCTTTGGTTACAAGAAGTTTGTGTTTCTTCTACAGGATTCTGTTGTTCTGTTGTTGAATCCTCTGGTATAACATTTTGTTCATCATAAAAATTAGGGGGAATCCACGAAGAAGTGGTTGGAGATTCTTGATCATTTACCTGTCGATCTACTTCTTCAGGTTCCATTCTTGTTCTTTCTGTTGTATCTTTTGGGGAATCCAATGTTTCTTGAATTGCATCTGGATTCCAAATCTCATCATTATCAAATGAAAAATGAGATTCTGTAATTTTTTCTACTGGAATTATCTTTACATTATCCCGGTGAACCGGAAATAATTTCGTTGAATTTAAACACGAAAGCATAAGCTTATTTGGCTCCTTTATTTGATTTACAATAAAAGGACCTTCAAATCTTTTGTTCAATTTAGAACTTTGTTCTGGTTTCTTTACAGCATTTACAAAAACATAATCGCCCACTTTCAAATCTCTTTGTTTGGCATGTTTGTGTTGCTGTTCCATATTAATTGTTTCTTTTTCTAGACTTTCTCTTGCTAAGTCTCTGATTGCTTCCATTCTTTCACTAGAATTCCTCATCTGATATGAAGTTTTCTATTTCCGTTTATTTGTGAAATGGAGAGACATACATAGGCCATCTCGTAGGAAGTTCCTTTATATATCCATGCGAGGACAAAATGTGGAGATTGAATGCCAATGGATCTATTATACGATGTATTAATTGCTATTTGAGCAAAAGGATAAGTATTTTGACATCCTATGATTATCCTTTACGAATGACGGCGGAAATTTTCAATTATCTGCTTCAATCTTTCAATACACCATTTTGACTTGGTTTGTAGGGCAGAATATTTAAACTTTTTTTTATCTCCAAGCATAGATAGCACCTCGAAGGGAGCTGAAGTAAATGCTGGGGCATTGTCGAGGCTAAAATTTCTGGCTCGAATGCCGACAATTATCTTCCTTGTTAAAGCTTGAGCCCAAAAAATTTTCCTGGGGGGCCCCCCCTTTTTCCGGTTTCTTGTCTTATGATGCGAACTAATTCGCAGTATCGAGTCAAAACATCTCTGAAGACGAGAATGTGTTTGGCTCCTGAAATTGAACATGTGGGAAGTTTTCCTATGCTATCTACGTGTACTCTAGAAAATGGAGTATAAGGAAGAGGCCATCTGTTGATTTCTGCTTTTGGAGGTCTAGGACCTTTAACCTTAGCACATGACACACTGAGAACAGTACTCCTTTACTAACTTACTTAGATGAGGAAAAACGTATCTTTCTCTAACTCGTTTTTCAGTCCTCTGCTGTCCTCCATGCCCACTTCCAAGTGAAGAATGGCACTGATCTATGACTGAGTAGATCATGCTATCTGGTACTTGTATTACATAAGGTTCCTTTCGGGTTGCATAGTACAACACTTTCTTATGGAAAATATGTGGATAAGTTTTAGGGTTTTCCTTAGCCCACTTAACTAATTCTTTTAATCTAGGGCAATTCTCTTGTTCCCTATTAAAAGTTTCTTTCGTTAAGATAAAATCTTTTCTTGGTAGCATCGGTTTCTTTTCTCCTCTAAAGAAATAAACATTTGGTGCTTTTGCTGGGTGCCTACTCAAATAGTCAGGCGGTATATTTGTTTTTCCTGTCTTATACTTAATAGTTGGTGAAAAACTATTAACAAACAAATTCCAACGGGCTAAGCGTCCCGTTTGTTGTTTGTTGCGAAATATAAAACAAAGAGGTTGGTTGTCAGTTAATATAGTGATGGGGTAACCAAACACTGTATTCTTAAACTTCTGTAGTGAGAAGACAACAGCTAAACATTCCTTTTCAATAATATCATAGTTGAGTTCACTACCTCTTAACACTCTTGAAACAAAAGACAATGGCTTTTCTTTGCCATCGTCTGACATTTGGTAAAGAACGCCCCCAATTCCATAGTCGCAAGCGTCTGTACCTATAAAGAATGGCTTGGAATAATCTGGAAAAGTTAACTGAGGTTGCACCACAAGTTTTTCTTTTAAGAGTTCAAATGCTTTTTGATGCTCTTCCTTCCACTCAAACTTAACATTCTTTTTTTATTGTTATATAATGGTTTGCTAATTAGTGCATAAGTCCTAATTAAGAAGCGAAAGTAAGAGAAAATCTACAAAGGTGTGTTTCTTTAACACTTGTTGGAGGGACGAAACTCTTCATTGATTCTATCTTTGCTGGATCTGGTGATTCCGTCTCTTCCTATTTTAAATCCTAAATACAAAACTGAAGTTTGTAGAAAATGACATTTGGTCAATTTAACTCTCAATTTATTTGCTCTAAAAGCGGTAAAAACTTTCTTTAAGTTTTCATAATGTTCTGCCTTATTTTTACCCATGATTAAGACATCATCTAAATACACTTGGGCAATAGGTCCTAATAAATGGTTCAACGCGACTTGCATTGTCCTAGCATAGGTACTTGGGGCATTGCGGTGCCCAAATAATAATCTGGTTGGGCAGAATAATCCTTTCCTGGTACGGAAAGCCATTAATTTCTGTGTTTCCTCCTCGACTTCGAGGGAATGATAAGCATCGATCAAGTCACAGCTAGTAAAAATAGTACTGCCGCCTAGGGACGAAAATATTTCGTCAATCGAGGGCGTGGGTATACGGTCACTGGGAAGCGCGTGTATGAGTTCAAATACCTTATTAATCTATACAAACCGAGGTTTGTTAGAGTTCTTTTGGCCCACTCAGTAGAGGTGAAGCATGTGGCGGAATAACCGATGCTTTGATATTCCTTTTTCAAAAGCGCATCTGTAAATTATCTATGTCTTTCCAGGTAGCGATGTGGAAGACGATACTTTTCTAAAAAATGATGCTTTGAGCATCTGGGGTAAGTTCTATTTCAAACTTCTGTATGGGACATACAGGAACTGCATCATCATCTAAAGCAATGACGTCCTTATATTCATAACATCCAGGAGTTCTTCAAAGGCTCAGGTTCTTGTATAACTGAACACATCTTGCTTCTTCTAACTTAAATTATTGTATAATCTTCTGTCTGCATTTTTCAACTGTTTTTATCGATAAATTTTTGAAGCAATGGTTACTTAATATCAAGTAGATCCTAACTGCTTATTCTCTGTAGCAAGTAGCAAGTTTTTATTTAAAATCTTCTTTTTCCATAAGTTCTAAAAATAGGCATGAACTTCTATATATTTATTTTCTTCTGTAAATAAAAAGGTTGTTCACTCAAATTAAATATAATCAATATCTAATTCAATGTTTCTAACTTGGGGCATACAGAAATTAGCAAAATATAATGTGCCCTTAAGGAAAAGCGTGTTTTAAACCTTCTTTTCATTCCAAATCTCTTTTACTTCTCAGGTCTGACTTTAAAATAACCATATAGAATGAGCAAGGTGCAGTTTCTTCTTATAATTAACAAAGTTGAACTTCTTATTTCTTCATCTGCTATGAAAGGTCCTTCCTCTACTGGAGGAAGTTTTGAATTTTCTTTGTTCTCTTGATGAACAATATTTATTCTTATTTCTTTCTACCTTTGTAAGGCTTTCCAATGAGCTTTCGTTAATTATTGTTTTGGTAGGCCTTCTCCCAATGAGCTTGAAGTAATCCTTCTTTGTAGGCTTTTCAATTGAGCCTTTATTAATTATGGTTTTTAAGATTTCATGTAATTGTTTAATTTAAACTTATTATTTCACATTGGAATCTTTTCTATGATTTTAATCATTGTCTTTCTTAGTTATTCTTTTCATATTGAATCATGATAAATGTAACTTCTATCGGGAAAGTTTTTGACTTTTTATTTCAATGTATTCTCTTCTTTAAGATTTAAATGTGATGAAGAAAGGTCTATGGTTATAGGTAAAGTAGCTAAAAGACTAGTACCTAATAATATTCCATTCCAAGCTCCAGTGCTTTCAGTTTTACACACTAAAAAGGTAACTGGGTAATACTGTTGGTGTAGTCTTAGAAGTAGATCAACTTCTCCTATAGGATGGATCATCTGAGTTCCAATCCCTTGGACTATAATACTAGCCTCTTTAAGAGACAGTTTAAATCTACCTTCTCTTTCTATTTCTTTTAATCTATCCAACGATATCAAACAGGTTGTGCTCCCTAAATCTAGTAGGCTATGAACTTCAACCTCATTCTGACCTTTTGTTGGTGTCAAAAATATTGACAAAAAATAATGACATCCCAATTTTGGGGGTCTAATTCCTACACCAAAGAAACTAGAGGTTACTATAACACCTCTCTTCTTTAAGCTTGAAGTATTTTCTTTAATTACTGTTCTATTTACCATTTCTTCATTTAAATCTTTGCCAGAACTAACTCAAAAATTTGGTTCTCTTGTAGAAAGATCGGGTTGAAAAAACTGTTCGTTCTCTTCTTCTTCATCTTCATATTTCTTCATGTTCTGGATCCGCTTGATGATTAGAAATTAGATGAACTCTGGTTGTTTTCTTGGGACTCTTACCTTGATAGCTACGCTCATTCTTTGAGTAAGAGTTTGGACTTTCCTAGTATTTTGAAATCATGTCTTTTTATCTCGACTTCGACTTTACCCCATTATAAACTCAGTGGGGGTTTTATATAGTTTACATATTTTATTTTCATTTTCTTGGGATCCACACAGGGGCATTCTTGCAATAAGACGTCGAACCGCGGGCATGGATACTTTCTAATACCTTGCAATAAGTGGTATTCACCACAGTTTCTAGATATGATGTAACCTAAATGAGTTCATCACTTTAGGCAATAGTCCATTGACTTTATCTCTTTACTGGAGAGTTTCTTAATTCCTTTATTAAGTCTTATATTTGGAGAAGGGCTTGTCTTTTTTCCTGAAAAATTGAATTATTCGTTTTTTATTGCCACATTCATGCTCTTGTTCTCATGGAAAGGGTTATACTGTAGTTCTTTTCTTTTCTAATCACTAATTATTGCGCCTATTGTTTCTCTGTATATGACTATCTCTAGCTGTATTTTTCTATCTTGTTCTGCTCTATGGTTAGTTTGGAACAAGGCACCTTCTTCTATTTGACTGAGTTTCTCCAAAATTTCTACGAAACTCAAGTCTGGATTAAAGACTTTTAAAACTTTTTCTCTAAGTCTTCTATAATCTCTGAGTTCCTTCCATACTCCTAAAATCTTATCAAATTAAGATATGTTGATCTGTTGAGTAAGTAAATCCAAAGGAAGTCTCGATATCTATGAGTTTTTTTCTGATATTCCCAAAGGAGATTCTTCAAGTCCAACATGAATTCAGTAAGAGTTACATGTGGTCTCCTTGAAATTCATGAACTGTTTCAGAAGATTGTCTCGGTTTTTTCTGGTTTGAGAAAAATCTTCAATTGAATTAAAAAGTCTTCTAGGGTCTTACACCTAAGAGAAACTGCTATCGCTTCAAGATATATTGGCGGCCCGATGTGAAATCAGAAGGAGATTTGTGGTTTAGCATAGTTATTTTCTCTGTCTTTTAGTTATTAGGCCTAGAGTGCGTATCTTTCTCTCTGCAACGTTGAAAAGATAATTCCTAAACTTAATTCCATTCAAGCTTGTGTTTGGTTTTCTTCATACAATTTTAAATTCTTTAGCTAATTTCTGGTGAACGGAGGAATATACGAGCGTTTTTGGATAATATCCTCCATAGGGGTCCATATGGATATGGATTGTAACCAAGGTTTGCATTGTGGGAAGGGTGTTGCCAGCCTGTAAAGAGGTGGTCTGTAATATTTAACAGGATCTATGTAAGTCTTTGGGATGGCCGCCCAATGATTCTGGGTTGTCCCTCCCTATAGGGTATACTTGGTTGGTTTCTGTCCCCAATTTCCAAAACTAAATTTCAACTCCTATTGTTAAAAAATTTCTGTTTGGCCTATTCAGGAAGGGTAAAGTTTTTTCTTTTTAATTTTGAAGGGGGAGTGGCCACCGATGCATTTTAATGTATATTAAAAGAATTGTCCAAAACATTTCGTCTTTTGGAGCCACCTTAGGTATTTCTTGCTGTAATTTCTGTATTTCCTGGTTGATGCCAGTCCCAGGCTGTTCTCTGATTTGGGTTTAACGAATTGTATCAATGTTAGAAGGAGGTAGATATACTGGAGGAAATCCCATATCCTTTGTGTGTGGGTTCCCTTATCTTGGATTTTGCTCCTGTATCTTCTGTTTTCTGTCCATCAGTAGTCTTTACTTCTGTTCATGTTCTTTATCTTGATTAACATCTTCTGTATTTTCTTCTTTATTTATATCATCCATGTTTTCATCATATCTGTCTAAGTCTTTAGATTATCCCTTACTCTCTGAAGCTCCATTAGGGTCAACTGGTCCGGTTATAGCCCTTTGAACCAGGTAGCAGAGAATGAGAAACAATGTCGAAATACGCAAGACAGTAAACGACTATTGTTCAGGCCATAGTCCATCATTAAACTTTAATTAATTCAAGTTAAATCAATTAAAAAAATTAAGTTTAAACTGCTGACTAAAAATAACATAAAAAAAAAACTATAAGTCTCAAAAATATTTTTTCAAATTTAAAAAAAAAAACACTAAGTTTCAAAAATATTTTTTCAAAGTTTTCTAAAATATTCAAACTGTTTTCAAATATTCATCATAAATTTTTATGTTCACAGGGAAAAAAAAATGTGAATGTTCTATTTAAACACAAAAGATTTAAATCAGTATTAACTTTAATTACAATAATTTAAAATTTATTTGTTCGATTTTATTATTATTATGTTTAAAAGTTAATAAAATAAATTTAAAAATTAAATTTTAATTTATGAGCTAAAATAAAATAGCGTTCTTGCAAAATTAGCAAAATAATATCAAAGTTCAAGAATAAAATAATTTCTTTAAAATTATTTAAAAATGTTAAAGTTCTATTTTTAAATTAAAATGGTTTCTTTCAAACTTTCAAAAAAGTCTACGAAATTTCTTTTCAAATTATTTTAAAAAAATATCAAAGTTCTATTGATAATTATATTTAATTAATTCTCTGTAATTAATTAATTAAGAAACAGCTATCCCCTTTTTTCTAGTCGGGTGTGTTCTTAAAATGTTAAAGGCATTATGGTCAACAGGTGAACTATTGTTCTTTCAAACTTGCTTTCAAAGTTCTTCAAAGTTTCTTCTATGTTTTTCTTTCAAATATACTATAACTTTCAAGCATAGGTACTACTAAAATGCGAATATTTTTCCAATTCTGTTACAAAATTGTATCTGTTAATATATTGTCTGTTGTAGTAGAATTAATTTTAGGTCAAGAAATATTAAAATATTTTAGGTCAGTAAAATGAAATTTTCAATTTTTTGTATCAATAAAACATTCTTCTAATGTTTTTTAGGTCAAAATTATATATTTTTCTGTATTGGGTCAATTAAGGCAATTTTTGGGTCGGTGACCTTTTTTGACCTTTTCTTGACCTTTTGACCTTTATTTGACCTTTTGACCTTGGATGACCCCTGGTGACCTTTGGTGACCCCGGGTGACCTTTGGTGACCTCGGGTGTCTCTTGGTGACCTTTGGTCTTAGTGACCTTTTCTGGATGGTCTAGGGTCTTGTCTAAAAGGTTCTACCTCACTTTGATAATTATTAATTACGTTTTGTTAATAATTAACTTTTCGCTAAGTTACGGATTTCTGATAATTGAAAAAAAAACTTATTTTTTAATTCACTAAAAAAAAAACACTTTTTTATTTTCACTAAAAAAAACGGGTTAAAAAAAAACGGGTTAAAAATAACCGAAATCGCAATTTTACCACCTGAAAATATTCGCGGGGCTACGACAAATATAATTAGTAAATAATTATAATGAAAAAGTAATTAATAAATTTATTATTAATAAAAAAAAAAATATGATATTATATATTATATTATATATATTATATATATTATATATATATTATCCAGTCTGAAAATATTCGCGGGGCTACGAAAATATGTAATTAAGGCATAATTATAATAGAAAAAGTGAATTAGTAGATTTTTTATAATCCATAAAAGAAAAAAGATGATATAATA
>JABUQX010037808.1:45000-47500 GCA_015478945.1 Trachelipus rathkii
TTTCTTGTTATTCCCAGCCTGATGATGGAAACTGACAAGCTTTCCGAAACGTTGTTTTAACCTATTTCAATAAAGATTTTCCAATGTTGTCTGGAGCCTTGGTGCTACTTTTCATCCTTTAACATATGATTATATATATATATATATATATATTATATATAATATATATATAATATATATATAATATATATATATTATATTATATATACTATATTATTTATATATATTTAATATATTATACATATATATATATATATAATATATATATATATATAATATATATATATATTATATAATATATATTATATATATTTATATATAAATATATAAAAATTTAATCTAATTTTATTAAATAATATATATATATATATATATATATATATATATATATATATATATATATATATATATATTATTATATATATATATTATATATATATATGTATATATATTTATAATATATATTATATATATATTATTAATATATATAAATATAATATATAATATATATATATTATTTCTGTTATTTCTTTACCTATGCTGTATATAAGTCTTCAAAATACAGCAATTGTTATAATGAACAAATCATGATGGTGGCTAAGAGTATATTCAGAAGTTAAATGAAAAGTAATTAGAATATTAATTTTATGCCGATTTTAAAGCAGCATAATTGATTCAAATCTGTAACAGCTATGCAGTAATCATCATCCTAGTCAAAAGTAGAGCTGAATCTTAATTATCTCCGATGCAATAAAGCAGCAAAAGGCTTTTTTTACCTTAAGCTATATATGAGAATAAGGGAAGAATTTTTATGGTAGGGAGGAAGAATGGTTAGGACTCAGATGTGTAACATATAACAGTGATTGGGGTGAGGGTATTTCGTTCATAAATTATATAAATGGGGACCCCGGAAGCTAAAAACCCACCGACTATGGTATTTCGAATGTAATTATGAAGTCTTGCCGATTAATCGTCATGGTTTTTGCTAAAGAATGCCATCATAAAAAAACTATTTGATAGGGAGAATGGGTTTCTAGAGAAAAAAAAGACTATATATAGCTATTGGATAATGGGAAAGGGTTTCTAGGGGATAAAGGCTAATTGATATATAGTGAGAATGGGTTTCTAAAGAAAAAGGACTACATATAGCTATTGGATAGTGAGAAAGGGTTTCTAGGGAAAAAAAGACTATTTGATAGTGGAAAAGGTAGAGAAAAAAAGACTGTTGGACAGTGAGAATGACATCTAGAGAAAAAAGACTATTAGATTGTTAGAAAGTGCTCTAGAGAGATAAAAGGCTATATAATAGTGAGAAAGTGCTCAAGAGAATGGTAGATCTAACAGTATTTTATAGTGGGAAAGGGTTCAAGCGAATGTCATATCTTCAAACTGTCAAGAATATATGATGGAAACTAATAATTTGAGTTAAGCCTAGTTGTGAGCTGCCAAAATATTAACATCCAGTATTATCCTTTAACATTTCCTTTTTAATTCTCAGCCGGTTCTCTTTAATGAGAGGTTTTAGCAACCGATTCGCAAGAACCTTCTTCCTTCTGACCAGTTAGTGGCTTGACTAGAAAAATCTTGTACGTTATATAGCAAACTAAAAAGGTTATTTACCCTTTATTAACCTTATTATCCATGGGCTTTCTTTAAAAAATAATTTACTTCCGCTAACCTCTTTAAATATTTATCTCACACCTTTATTTTTTTTATATTTTCCAATGGATTACCAAGAATGAACTTAATTTAAAACTCTAAAGTTCATCTTATATATATATATATATATATATATATAAATATATATATATATATATATATCTAAAAAGTAAAATATATATATATATATATAAATATATATACATATATATATATATATATATTTATATATATATATATATATATATATATATAATATATTCAACGTTTCTCATAGTTTTTCTAATATATTGGAGAGAGTGATATTATATTCATATGTAGTCAAAAAAATCGAGGAATTACGAAATTAGGTTTTTTAAAGCAAGAAAACCCCGTCCTAAACCAATTAGAAAATCCAAGCTTTACATCTAGCAATAACCATATATGTATATATGTAATATAGCAATAATATATATAATATATATATTATATATAAAGAAATATATATATATAAATAGATAATATATATATATATATATATATATATATATATATATATATATATATATATATATATATATATATATATATATATATATATGTGGACAAATATACTTTCTTACCTATCGAATCGAGTACATTTGAAATATCGAAATATTTGAAATATCGATACATTTGAAATTTTGAAAAGAAGCTAGGAAAATGATAAAATACGAGTTTAATTTTAAATTTAGTAAAGCAACATATATATATATATATATATATATATATATATATATATATATATATATATATATATATATATATATATATATATATATATATATATATATATATATATATATATATATAATAATATATA
>JABUQX010037808.1:52500-55000 GCA_015478945.1 Trachelipus rathkii
TCACTAGCACTCGTAGCTACAAGGGTATAGAACAAGGGTTTCCAAACAAAGACCCGCGGGTCAAGACCGGCTAGAATTCACTGGTTTTATCTTTAAGACACTTTTAATTAAATTAAACACTCACAATTAAACACACTGTAAGAAACTATAGTCGCAAAGAGCAAAGTAGTCGCACTATATTTCGTTTTTCAGATGCACTTGTCTTTCCGAATTCAAACTTTGGTATGATGAGCTAACTAGGTCCTGGTCCTTGGGACCTAGTGAAGGAGTCAGTGTTGTCCTTAGGCTAAAAGGTTTGGAGACCCCTGGTATAGAGTGTGGCTGTTTACAGGTCATCCTTCTCCACCATAAATATCATAAGTTCCTTATATTTAAGAGTATAATAAGTTCCATCATCGTATTTCGTTGGCCATTTGAACCTGAAGGTTTCCAAACCCTTTTTCTCGAAATTTCTTCAGTCAACCACTAGAGTACCAATATTATATATAGTTTTTTTTTGCCTTTGTAACCCATCAATTTAGTATTAAAAATATTTTAAGCACTCTCATTTTTTAATTATTTGTAGTCATAGGCTCATTTATTGTATCTTTTATAACATTTTTATCATATGTCTATTATAACTCACAAATAAAATTTTTGAAGAGAGACTTTTATGTTTCTTCCCTTTATTATTACTATTTATTATAATACTTCCCAAAATTTTATTTTCCTATTGATTCTAAATCTGTTCATGTAGTAATTAATTAATAGGTTGTAAGCAAGCCCCAAGACAGGAAAGGTATAGGTGATGACTGACATCTCCCCCTCACCCCCCATCCGTAAACCAATGAATTATTGTAACTTTCAGCAAACTTGGAAGTGTTCACTATTACTGTTCACAGGAGAAGATAAATGGTCTGCTATAAGCGATTATGGGTCTCTTGGCGTTCGAAGAAGACTAAAGAAGAAGAAGAAGAAGAAGAAGAATTATTCCTTTCTATTTAATTTCCAATGTCCATTGATTTTTCACTCTTTTTTTTTTATTTTTCTTTCTCGTATATTTCTTTGTTCTTTATATGTTACATATATATTGGAGAATTGGGAACAAAATCGAATAAGCAGATAATGAAAAGTAATGATTTTTCTTCTTATATATATATTATATATATATATATATATATATTATAATATATATTATTATATATAATATATATATATATATAATTATATATATTATATATATAGTATATATATATATATATATATATATATATATATATATATATATATATATAAGCGAGAAAAGTAGGAAGAAAGGGAAGTAAACCTGGCAACGTATGAATACCGTGTCCCAAAGTAGAGCTACGGAGAAGCGAAACAAAGAACCACTGTCAGATCTAGGTTTGGCCGACACACCGGATGCGGTGGCTGTGCGATGTATGGTGCGCTCAATTTTGGTGCGGTGTGGTGTGGTGTGGTGTGGTACACGATTCCAGTGACCCGGTGCGGTAAGGTGCGGAGCGAGGTGCGGTGCTGTGATTTGAGGTGCGTTGAAGTGCGGTGCGTGGTGTGCTTACTCTGCTACGGTGCGGAACGGTGCGGTGCGGTGCGATGCATGGTTCGCTTACTCTTGTGCGGTGCGGTGCGGTGCGGTGCGGTGCGGTGCGGTGCGGTGCGGTGCGTGGTGCGCTTATCCTGGTGCGGTGCGGTGTGCAAAATTCTGGTGCTTTGACCAACCCTAGTCCGATCCATTGTCCGGGTCTTAAGTAGCAATTACCTAGAGTAATTCCCCTGCTAGAATAGGGCAATACCGGTGAGGTGCAAACTTTTCTTTTATTTAAAAAAATATATATATAATAATAATAAAATTAAAAAACAAAACCTACATAAAAGAAATTTTGTTTTGATTGTTTTGGACAAAATTTCCGTAAGCAAACCTAACAGCTAGTAACTAGTTACTAGTAATTCAGTCTGGATTTTCAAAAGTTTCATGCTAGTTACTAGTAATTCACACTAGTTACTAGCAATTCAGTCTGGATTGGCAAAAGTTTCATACCTATAAAAATGTTAGTTTTTATGTTAGGAAAGCTTGATAGGATACCCATTAGATATATCACAGTAGCTGAAGCCGAGTTGTTCTCCGGAAAGCAACCCGCGGGCAAAGACCGGCCCGTGAGCTCCATCAATCCGGCCCGCATCAGAATAATTCACTGGTTTTATCTTTAAGACACTTTTAATTAAATTAAACACTCACAATTAAACTCACTGTAAGAAACTATAGTCACAAAATAAACTAGTCGCACTATATTTCGCTAGAATAGATTTGTCGCTCCGAATTCAAAGAAAAAAAATAAAAAATTTCTTTCCATTAAAAATTGTAAATCAAATTTGAAAAAAATAAATAAATATATAAATAAATAGATACATAAATGAATAAATAAATAAATATATAAAATAATAAATAAATAATTAAAAAATATGTTTGGCTGTTTGTAATGAAAGTGTAAAAATAGAAAATGTC
>JABUQX010037809.1:0-37500 GCA_015478945.1 Trachelipus rathkii
TATTTCTTCTATTTCTTTTCTTTTTTTCTTTCCTGTACTGTCTCTATTACGTGCTTCTTATGCTGTTCTTTATGGTCTACTGGTGATATAGCTTCTCCTATTAAACCTCGATTTATGTTTGCCGCCTTAGGAACTCGGGGAGACTTGCGCGCGTGGCGCTTTGACATATCCAAAGCATTGACCGGGTATGCACGCGTCACTGCCTCCAAGCTCCCCTCCTTTGGGTTGTCTCCTTCTCTTTGCTTATCATGTCAGGTTTCTTCAAATCGCCTCAATATCGGCTGTTGTTGATGGGCGATTTCCCTCTTCTCCTTTTCCTGTCAATAGTGGTGTTCCTCAGGGTCTCTGTTCTATCCCCTACTTTATTCTAACTTTTCATTAATGATTCCTTCTCAACGCTGCCACATTCTAACTCTCATTGCACTCATTATGCCGCGATGAACTCGGACCCTCATGTCTTCAACTCCATTCAATTCTGCCTCCCTCCTTTTAACTTCTAAGAATTTGCCTCTCCGGTCTAATCTCCGATCTCATTCCTCCGCTGAATCTGGATAGAATTTCGGATGGGGTCGTCTGAACCTTGGTAACATTCAATTCTTTAAAAACCTCCAACTCTCAAATCATCCTCTCTTAAGACACCGTTCTAACTTTCCTTCTCTTCGACGGTTCTCTCGTCTCTCCTGTTGACAATAGAAACATCTTGGCCTTAACATAAACAAAAAAATGTCTTGGACAACCTCACACACAGCACGGTTGCTAAGGCGCCTGCATAAGAAAACTGGGACGCTTCTGTTGAGACTGCCGAGACTTTTCCTCTTCACAGTAAATTTAGTCACCCAGCCTCCCGCCCTGTAATGGAGTCCACAGAGCTCTGAAATTACGTCACGCACAGGTTTTCCCTACCTTTTGGCGGTTCAAATCAATGGACAAAAGAATTGTAAACTGTTCGTTTCTTTCTAGTTCACTTGACCGCTCTATCTTTGCGGCGCGATGTTGGTGCTTATCTCTTTTCTATAGGTGACCGTAGCGGCAAAAGCTCGAGGGAACTTTCCACTCGCGTGCCACCGAATTAAAGACCCCCTCGTAAGACAAGGGGGCTTGCGGCCACGATGAGTATTGTGTTTGATATTAAGCAACTCCGAACTCGTTCGCTGGGGTGCCTCCTTCTTTCCGCCACCACCTCTGGTCTGTGGAATTCTCTTCCATCTTCTGTTTTCCTACTCAAAGTTTAATCTCCCTCACTTTTAAGCCCGCGCCTGTGCTGATCTGCGTAATTGCAGTTAGTTGAAGCTTTGTTATTTAACACCCTCTCGCTGAATAGGGCTTTGCCCGGAAACTGTAAAAAAAAAAAAAATTGTGCCTACAGAGACTCATACTTCAGTGTAATGTATATCCGTCTCGCCTCGTCCAGGTAAGATAGTGTACGCAAGCAACACTCGTGTGCGGTTCTGGGGTGAAGCTCACAGAGTAAAATAGCCATGAGGTATAGATGGTCAACTCTTTATAGTACCTTTTAGGAACTCTTTACGGTTGAGTAGGAAGCATTTGTTGTGGCCGACAACATTGGACTTGGCTATATCCTTTCTTTGCCCAATACAAGATTAAATACTCTGTGTATTTAAAGACACATCACGCGAATATACCTAATTTTTGAATGGAAAGATATTCCTGAGTTTATAAAACATACAGTGACGTTAATGATGAGACGTAAAACGTGTAAAAGGTCTTGCTATCCTCAATTCATTTATGCAGCAAATCGATCAAGGATTATATTTTAAATGACCCGGTAAAACATTTGAACAGCTTTATATTAATTAAAATCCTCTCGTAAATTGAACCTTACAATCTTTGTAATCAATTAAACATTTTCTTGAAAACACTGTACGTCACAAAGATTTAACAGGCTTTTTTGTTCGAAAAGATCTGACCTCTTTTAAAATATTTAAGGTAAACTGTATCTTATTATTTAAACTTAATATAAGACATGTAACAGTGCACCGAACATTCTAAAATTACCAAACAACGTCCATTATAGGTTGGTCATCCTCAATACATAACAGAAATACTCAAACTATACCTTAATAAATTGCCTTATTTAAAATAAAAAACTTGTTTCTTTTCCCGTTTTTATCCAAAAGAACTCTATTATTAATATCTAAAGAATAAATATACTTAATCAACTAGATCCATGAAGGGTTCGCCGAATGGTACGTTTGATTTACGTGCATTACTGCTTTAGGGTTGTAAAACATCAAACATCTAATAAACAACCATAATGCCGTGAATCATAGATCAACTTAGATCAACTAGAATCACGAAAAGGGTAGGGAGGGTGCTGGATGGCAGTTTGATTTACTGATTTATGATTAACTGATTTACTGCTTTTCAGGGTAAATACCAACCATAACCAATTTTAATAAAAAATATGCCTTGAATCAAAATAGATCAATAATCAATAGATCAAGTAGATACGAATGGGTAATTGAAGTGATTACTGGCATTAATGTTACTGATTTACTGCTTTAGGGTAGTAAAATGACCGCAAATTTTTAAGACATAAAATATAAAATGAAAGAAATTAGTTAAAACAATATGTTCATGAGACTTCTTAAACAAAAATAAGAAAAAATAAATAAGCCAGTGTTAATTTTTTTTTAAATAAACAATAAAAAATAAATAAAACTAAAAGAAAATAGCAAAGCAGTTCGCACCGTAACTTTAAAATATTAAATAGAACACAAATTTAAAAAGCGAACAGTATATATTAAATATGAACGCCCTTAGAAATTCCAAGACATGTCGGAAATTGACTTGATATATAGATATATCATAGCTATTATATAATAATATCATATATAATACTATATATATATAATATAATAATACTATATACTATAATATGGTAGTTAGTTAGTTAGTTATTTTAGTAATTAGTTAGTTAGTTAGTTACGTTTGGCTAGTTAGTCTAGTTCAGTTAATTATTAGTTAGTAGGTATTGTTTTGATCATTGCCATTTTTATGCTCTTAATGTGTATAAGTACTGTATGTATGTACTGTATGTAGTATGTATTTATGTATGTACTGTATGCTAGGTAATGTGTATTGTTTGCTCCCCCTCATGTACAACAGGGGTGTTGAGACCTGTATCTCGTCCATGCATAGAAACAAAACACCAGATGGTCATGACCGTAATTGAACACCACACACGTTCTTGTGTTAGCTACCCTATGTAAACTAACACGTATAATTTACAGATACATCTTAAACAAACATAGTTTAAAAGAAAGAATTGTAACCAAAGCTTTTGTCTCTCTCCCCTCTGTATAAGATAATAAATCTTTTTTTTTCCCAAGTCCTCTCCCCTCGTGATCCCACCTTGTTCTTTAACTTATATTGACAGTTGAAACCTTACAGCCTTGCCTAAATGATAGATTTCCTTTGTCCTCTCTCCTCTCTCCCTCTCTACAATCTTTTTAAAATCAGTTGAAGGCGAGCGGCAAGACTGAGAGGACGTACGGCTACACCAACTCCGGCGGCAGCGGACCGGGCAACGAGCGAAAAAATTAACATACGAGTATGATGGCGCCGTGTGTAATGTGATCTTTCCATTCAAGGTCCAGTACTATATGCCTATATATATTATATATATATATATTATATATATATATATAATAATATATAATAATATTATATATATATATATACATATATATAGATATAATAAGTAATATATAATATATACAACTAAATAAGCTGTGGTGGGGCTGGTGAAGGTGCGAGTGTGCTTGTCGGCGTGTACGTGTGCGTGTGCGGCGTGTGCGTTGTAATGTTTGTATCCACCGCCTCGCATGAACCGTATCTTTCTACAGCATGTAAGCTATAGGTATATATAATATATACTATATATATATATATAATAAAATAATATAATATTATATATATATATATAATATATATATATATATAATATATATATGATATATATATATATAATAATATATCATATAATATTATTATATTATATATATATATATATAAATATAGATATATATAATATATAACAACAAACCTCATACAAATATATATATTAATATATATTATATAATATATACTATACTATACCGTATAATAATATAGTATATTAATATATAATACTATATAACTACATATATATTATAATATATATATAATATATACTACTAATATATATATAATATATATATAATATTAGTAATAATATAATATATAATTTATTATATACTATATACATATATACGTATATATATAATATAATTAATATATATATACGTATATAATATAATTTCTTTATTTTTTAATTATTTAATTTTTTTTCCAGTTTCAGTGTTCAGGATCCTATGATTTCACAGGATGCCAATTACGTAAGTGTTATTTTTGGTTCCTGGAACCCTTCCAGGATTCCAGGATTTCCAGACCCTCGAATATAGCTTTACCACCTAATACTAGATATATATATATAAATATGACTATATTATATATATATACTGAATTATAACTATATATACTATATATATATATAATAATATATATATATATAGTATATTTTTATATATATATATAATATATTACTACTATATATATACTATACAATAGAGAGAGAGAGCGAGAGAGAGAAGAGTAGAGAGAGAGAGGGGGAGAGAGAGAGAGGAGAGGGTGAGTAAAATTTTCCTACTGGTGTCGTACTCAGCACGGGTCACCGTAAGCAAACTCCCACGCGAGCTTGAGTACGTACTCGCGAAAAAGTTTCTACTGGTCCATAAATCTTAAAATTTTGCCATTATACTTATATATATATATATATATATAAATACTATATATATATATTAGTATATATCTAAAAAATATTATAAATATATTATATAATATATATTATATATATATAATATAATATAATATATATCGTATATATATATCACTAATATGATTAGGGATGGGAAGTTCAGAAGTCGAGACGCGACGCGTTTTCAAAGGGTGTAAGGAGTAGGAGTGGGAGTCGATTTCCCAAAAAGTCACGGAGTCGGAGTCGGAAACGTCGATTTAAAAAAACGACTCCCTATCGACTCCCAAACAATTTGTAAACTAAAATGTATTTAATTTTTCTAAACTGAATTTGAAATTTTTATGATAAAAGACTACATTGTTTATTTGACATTTGTTGTAGCCAATCTATAAATGTTTAATTTTTATTTTCCTTATATAAAAAGAAAAGGAAAAACTTTTTCCAGCGATATTGAACACTCTTCTATATTTGTATTTTTTCTTCCTGAGTCGGAATACGCTAATATTTTCTTGAGAAACCAGTAGTTCATCCCCTACCGCCCAAATAATACATTTGGGCTTAAATATGCAGCGAGATATTGACCTTATCATATAATATTAATATAATATATTAATATAATATCATATATATATAATATATATATATTATATTATCTATATATATATATATATTAAATAATATATATAGATTATAGATATAATATAGTATATATATATATATATAATATATATATTTATATATATATATAAATATCATATATTATATATATATATATAATATATATTACTATATATAATATATTATTATATATAAATATATATATGAATATATATAAATATATATATAATATATATAATATATATATTACTATAATATTAAAATATATATATTATATGGACATTATTACTTAACGCCCACACGAACGGGAGCTCGGATCAAAAGAAAAAAATTTCAGCAGGTAGCATCATATAAGATTAATAGACTGTTCTTAGGGTCGAAATGAATTTTTTTTTTTTTTTTTTTTTTTCCTGTTCTAGGCGGCGCAAATTATATATTATGATTCATTTGTAAAGGTATACACTTGGCAATGTACGGGGGCTCCAAGCCGACGGGGAACAACAGGGGGGGACGTTTTCCCATACCCCGTAGGAGGGGCGGAGGAACCCCACGCGACACCCAAAATACGCAAAGAGCGGGGGTTCCGAGACCCCTCCCCGGAGGGTGGAAATAGTTCTAACATCGCTAGTTCCCCGACAGGCCGACAAGACCCCGACCCTGTCATCGGTGCGTAACTACCCTGGGTATTCTTTAGTTTAAAAAAACAAAACAAACTATACTAGAAAGGTCTAATTTATTTACGAGTAACGTAATAAAGGTCTTAAATTAGTCTTTACTCCTCATATATTACATATAATATTAACCAGTAAATTTTATTTCTTTTTCTTTTACATTTTCCTTAACTAAAATTTACCCAAGGATTCCAAAAATGTATCTCTTTTCGCTGTAGTGTCTATTGTAGTTTTTGAGATATGATTTTTTTTAGTAAGCGTTTTACCAATATATTTATTAAATATATTATCATATTATATATATATTATTTATATTATTAATATATATATAAATACAATATATATATTATACATATATATAATATATATATATATATATATATTAAAATATATATACTATATAATATATATATATATAATCTTATAAGTATTTAATATATTATATTTTAAATATATATATATCTATATTTATTATATATAATATCAATTATTATATATATATTTCTATATATATATATATTAAATATAAGTAAGTTAATTATATTATTTATCGTAATTATTATTATATACTACTATAATTATTATTATATATTAATTATTATTATAGTACTAATATATATATATATAGGTATCTTTATGATATCAGTTCGGCGACTTCGGTATTTAGGAGCGGGATGGATCCGACCGCTCCGCCGTCCATTAAGCTGTAAACATCCTGAATTATTGAGAAGGAAATTCAAACACCATGTTATTTCAAATCATTGATGATTTAATGTGAATATTGAGAGAGAGAGCGTGTAAATAAGACAGAAACCGTGACACCGAATTAGATTAAGCCTTCTAAACTATCAACCTGAACATGGATTCATGAGATCATCACCTCGTATCACGGTGTATCCTAGTCTTTCTTCTACATTTTTATTTATTAACAGATTGAGGGCTCGCCGGAAAGCGGATGCTCCAGTCTTGCACCTAAAGTAATGTAAAAATCATGTCTGGCAGCAATACAGAAAGAGATTGTAAAATATACTAGTTTGGGGCGATTAGCCTAATCGCCTTGGAAAGTTGTCGTACATTATTATTATTATTATTATTATTATTATCTGATTATAACCAAATGTTTTAATAAAAAAGTAAAATTTCTAGAGTTATATTCAGAATAGCATGCTAAAAATGTCTAATCCATCAATCAGGTAGATATAGTACTATTTATTATGAAAGTCAGAGTGTTTAGTAGGCTATGACTCTTCCTTACGTACGGATAGAGTAACAGAGGTGTACCGCAACAGATACTCAAAGGGATATTGAACTAGGTGATCATTTGGTACCTAAGGGAGACTAATACCAAATTCAAATAGCACCTAGTATTATATATACTATAGCGTATATTTGTACTATAGGAGAGCTCTATAGTCAGTGGGTAGTCATATCAGAAATTGTATAGTATTTAATCAAGGTAATACGGCAGGTATTACCTATTTAGTGATTAAGGTATTTACATATATGCGCCTTTATTATTATATGAGTTAGTCTTGTAATTTCATAATTAATATAGTTATATAGCTAACTTGTAATATGCACATTAGTAATATATATAGAGTATAATCCATTATTACATAGTTTAATATATGATAAATGCATCTCATGTGTAGTGTATGTGGTGTCCTGATGACTTAATTTACCACTAATATCTATACGTAAAACTATAGCAATAGAATGCCTTATTTTTTATATTTTATCTACATTTAAATTTTTAAAATTACTTAT
Organism: Trachelipus rathkii; assembly: GCA_015478945.1. Taxonomy (NCBI): domain Eukaryota; kingdom Metazoa; phylum Arthropoda; class Malacostraca; order Isopoda; family Trachelipodidae; genus Trachelipus; species Trachelipus rathkii. The sequence goes on from JABUQX010037809.1 coordinate 7,876, forward strand.
GCACTAACGTAGCATTGTCTGTAAGACATTCGATGATAACGTGAGCAGACTCTCACAGAGTTTGAGTAGGTCGAGACTGATTAATTTCCTTGAAGGTAACGTCCTATGACAGTGGACACGCAGCGCCAGCGCTCAAGACGCACTAAATGCGGGAAGAGGTAACAACTATAGGCGATTATTATATTTTTGGTAATTCACATTAATAAAAGTAGAATAAAAAATATGCAGAGTGGTATTCTCTCTCGTGTCCAGTCATGCTCAGTATGACGCTACATCAGAGAGTATATTATTTCGATATCGTCATTATCCATCAAAGGGATATTTACCCCTTCTACTAAGCTAATACATTTGAGAAAATGGCAAAGTCAAAGAAATTAGTATAAACGTGAAGAACAGTTTCTATGATAACAATCAGTTAATTATAGAGAAATTAAAGTCGTTATTACTTTTCGGATGAGCGAAAATCTCAAAGGTTGCAAGCTCTCGTAGTGAGGTCCGTCGACTATAATGAGTCACTCGTCAAACTCGACAATCAGTTGAAGCTCAATTACCTCTCTCCGAAGCGACATAGTCAGGGTCACAATCGTCGAAAAACAATCTCTGAATGAGGAATGATAACAAGGGATAGTAGTAGTATCGGTCGAAGGAATCCGACGTAAGGGCTGAGCTATTGACTGCAGGACTAGCAAAGCATAAGAATGTACCGAAAGAGATCTAGAATAGGATAGTGCATATGCGAGAAGGATAATGTACAATGCTACTCTTCAATCACCTAGAGGAAGCGCACATGTCTTCGGGCCTCGAACATTGAAGCCACTATGATGATATTTCCGCAAATGTGTACGGTTGGAGATTATGATGGTGTCATTTGCTTTCGAGGCTATCTGTATGTTGCTGAAGCATCTATGTAAGCATAGTAGCTAGTGAAACTGAACATGGACGCTCAATCTATAGTTGCATTAATTCTTGACTAAGCAGCGAACAAAATAGGTAAGGAGGATATCGCGAGAGCATACTCACAATGACACACGTAAACAGTTTTCTCTGATTTCCTCGTATATTTAAACCAGTGATACAGGATCGAAAGTTTGACATCAAATCAAATATGAAGTCCAGAGGTATAACGATATCTTGATCCATACGATGTTATAGATACAATTGGGTTAGAGGGGGATGTAGCTACCATAACATACGACGGTGATCATACTACTACAATATCTATACATTATACATACATTAAAAATACGTTAAAAATATGAACTCAGTGTTACGAGTAGGATTAAATTAGATAGACAGATATGTTAAGATTATATTGTGAGTATGTTAGGTCATTCAAACTAAGGTAACACAAATAGGAATCATGGTCAAGAATAGTATATGTTTCACTACATATATTTTTCACAAACCATCTAGTATAAATATATCATGAATAGTACATCATAATAAAAGATAGATAATATAGTAAATAAGTTGAAAAGTACTATATAGATTTTTCCATTATTTCGCTAGAGGTGTTATTTACGAGATGATACTACCGAACGATGGTATGTGTTATTTACATTAGATTGAAGCGAAAAGCACAAATTGTAGAATATCGGCACGTCACAGAGTAAGTAATTGTAATCTCTGCAATATTCGATACATGTCACGTTTTAAAGGTAAGAAAATTAAGACTATCGCAGTATGTGCACAATAATAGGTTATGAACCAAGATAACAAAATTCATAAAATTGAAAAATGTTTCAGAACAGCATGAAACATATAATTCCTGGAGGAAGATCGAAGACACGGGAACAAACATCATTACAAACATAGTATTATAAATCGAGTTATGCTATGTTATGCTGATTGGACAAGCATTAAAATAATCATATGTACAATTTATTTGTATGCACTATTGGTCATACTGAGATATATTGTGGGTAACGTTTGAGATAAGTCATTATATTCAATTAATGTTATGAGAGTGATAAAGGATATAAATGTATATTATCAACAAAACGCAATATAGAATTCATAGACTTGGCGACTCACTGAGATGAACTTCACGAGACTTTTGAAACAGGATAGACAAGACAATGTAGCGCCTTTCACGCCTATACACTTTCGCAAGGTGAGCGACAATCATCTACACCTCACGGTGGTAGCGCAACATGATATAATCAATTTAACAGCTTGCGTGTAGAAATAATATATTTGGCCACACTAATTCAGCAATGAGGTGAGGATACATCCAATACACTTGTGTGAGAAGACTCGGAGTTCTTATTCGAGACTGCAATCTCTCTCGTATCATGTGTGACTATGTTGAACAGTAGCATTATTAACTACAAAGAGAATAATATAGCACAGCTGAGAGTAGAAAACGGTCCACGTGCTACAGTAGTCGTTACTCCATGTCATAGATAGCGCCAGTAAGCGAGAATAGTGATTTGTAAAGCACCATATGACGCGGCTAACTCAATCATGCTTCATATGCCCTTATTTCACTCTTCTCATGTATTAAAAGCCTCCTATTACAAGAGCGACTAATCTCGAGATGTGTGATGTATATCGATAGTGATGAGTGTCTCTGGGTGCATGTATTTTACCCTACTATTATATAATTCATGGGTGCAGTAAATCATGGCAACTTCAGATACATATGACTCAATAAAATTAAGAGTTGCGCGTATTTTTCATCCATTCTACAGATTACGTTACGTCACTGTAAATTCTTCTCATTAACACATTAACAATATGTTTGGAAAACAGACAAACGCCATAATACTAAATTAATATTAATAAATATATATGTGAGATTTTTATAATGATATGATACGTTCTTTGGATAACAGAGGTGCTCACAGTGACGGAATTTCTATATAAGCAAAAAGCACTTAATAAGACGTCTCTCGTAAGACTTAACTATTATTCTCAAATACATCAAATAACAGTGCTGAAGATATCACATACACACATACTTATATCAATCATAATAACTCTATATTTAAGAATTAATAGTCGCAAGCTGATTCATGTTCACACTCCATACAGTTTTATATATTAAACTATCTATACAATGATGATGCAACTCTTAGATTCGTTCTGTGACACTTATATAATATTATTCTTCGTATAGAAAGTACTATATTTCGTACACTGTTCACCAATTTTCGAACTCTCAATGACTCTTGCTAATCTTTTTCCAAGCGTCGAATATGCATGCATCACTCTTCTCATATTATCTCTGTATACAATTAGACAGTCATTATTCTTCATTGCAAATATCTTCAGATATCAAATCCCTCCTCTCCTTTGAACGAGTCTCTGTATTGTGATTCTAATCACATGGTAAATATATTACAATCAATTAATTATAAATAAACAACTAAAAATAAATAAGAAAGAAATAAAATTATTATTACAAAGACACATAATGATTATTGACGAAAGATTCAGTCCTCATGAATTTAATATAATAACATATATAGTGATATATAGGAAATATAATCTAAATCACCTGCTCCGATCTGAAAATAATATAAAATATACAATGTAATATATATATATCAATATTGTATAACTAAATTGAAAATAAAGCAAATATTCATTGAACTATAAGACAAGTGTAAGTCATTCGCCGTCAGTGAGGAGAAAAACTGATCAACTTCATGTTTGTCTATATAGGAAATGCACTTACTAATAACTTGATTTGAAAACAAAGGATAGACTCTTGACGCAACTACTTCTACTAACTTAGACAGCAAACTCAAAACACACTTTGCATTGCGCTAGTAAGTTAGTCCCACAAAAAATATATAAAATAATGAACATCTTACGCACTTAACACTCACAACAATTAATTATCAACCGGGAGGACTAAAAAGCGGTTTGTAGAGCAAACACATCAGCTCTATAATTTAGTAATTCTAACTGTAATATCTACAGAAAGCTTATAATTTATACTGCCGTATAGTCCTATTGCATCGTGAGGATAATACTATGTTAACTTTTTATCAAAATTATATTAATTGGGGGTGAGTGAGGTGAGTGAGAGGGTGGTGTCATAGAGTAATCACAAGTAGTGGAATATATATACGTAGACAATAGTGAATTAATACCTATATAGAATAGTATATACTGTAGTTAGACTCATCAATAAGTCTATAGTGATTTTAAGTGATAGATGACGAGCGCTTGCTTAAGCAGTTAGTGAGAGTAGTATTCAATCTGTCTGTGTTGGCATATGAAGAACCAGGTGCTAGTGATGTGACACCTATAAGATTTCCAAAATATGTGAGCGGTTTAGTAAATGAAATCGTGTGACATGAGATCTTCAACACTTTTATATTTCTGGTTTTGTCTTTCGTTAATTGGAGCTAGACTCTCTTCTTTCTATCACACCTTCTTCATTTAATAAAGCTCACTACGTCCGCTGAGAGACATATTTATCGATGACTCAACCACTAATACAGTGCGTGATGTCCTTTTTTTTCACTTTGAAAGAATGTTCCACTCAACAAAACTAACTGATACTAAGAGGAGAAGGCCCCTTGTATAAACTACCACACACATGGATGACTTCGGTCGGGAGCACCTCTACTCAACTGGAGGGAATGTGTTCTGTAAGTCTGAACTTGTCCCATATTGACTTGAATATAGTTGTACAAGCATCTGGTGGAGATCGGGGGGTGGCTCCTTTAATACGTTCTACACTCGCTCGTGTCGTAGTGAGCTATGCTGCCCATGTAATTGCTTAATAAATTGCTCCTAGTGTGTAATTATAGATGCCACCTTTTTCCGCGTTCGTGTTTGCTAGCTGGCGATTCTATCACGTCATTTTCCGGCTTTTTATTACACTAATTAAACTAGAATATTGAGTGAACTACGTAATTTTATAATCTCTTGGATATAAGTAAGACTTTCCCAAGTATGCAATGTATATTCCGGAGAGAAGGAAAGCTCATCTTCATTTCTTGCCTCAAACTGATAAAGTGCTCGGAATCTTCTTCCGTCAGTCAGTGGGTATTAAATGAGTTTTACTATCTTCTAGCAACGCATAGTCAATTTTTTTCCCTCGATTTATGTTTGATGAGCCTATATCCCCTGTCGATCCTAATAGTAACCATAATCAGGCGGTTGCAACAGCGAACTCTGTATAAATTCAAAGTACTATGAACGGGAGTAGCAATCTAATCTTTATTCTAGTGAGATTTTAAGAATAATTCACAATGGGGTAACTCCCATGTTTCATTTCCAACCCACACAAAACCTCAAGGCGATGGGAGAGTAGTCAATGCTGAGTGTGTGTAGGATGATCAAAATAAGAATCGAATGCGAAGGATGTCCTGCCACACCTCGTTCTGATCCAGGTACACTGAAGAGAGCGCTATAGATGGTATGTTCTGCATAGACTCATTTGCTGTAATTTCACGAACAATTTAATGATTTAAATAGAGACTCGTTCTTATTATTACCACTTGAAGCACTATGACGACTACCTGTTAAGCACTCTTAACAAGAGAGCGGTCCTGCAAAACGACTTTGATCGTTAGTGTGCAATTAGCATCTATATAGAAAGAACTTCGATCTCGTCTCAAAAACCTCGTGTTGGGAGTGGCAGGTACTATCGCAAGATCACTTTACTTCTCGCTGAATTCTCCAGCGCCTTGAGTCCTCAATCGAATCCCTCGAGTACTAAGTGATGGTTCGTTGAAGCTAAATCACCCAGGGACAATGATTGCAGTGAACAGTCTGCGTGCCTCTCACTGTACTAACATTGCCTTCATAGATAGTGAGGTTGCGTCGTATCTGCCAAAATGATCGCATTGCCTTTGCCTCCTGCATGCAAGTATCACAAAACGGAATAGATGCCTTAGAAGATAATGAATCTGATTCGTCAATTACCCTCCTCCTCTTGAAGGGAATAAATGCCCTCCTGTCGCAAGGGAACGAAGTTATGAGTCTGTTCTATCTTTACTCAACACTGCGTTCAAAGGATCAGAGCACATTTCTACTGGTCTGTGAGCATCTAGCGAGCTCTGCGGAGACAGGTACTTTCTAGACCCCATCTCTACTTACCTCAATCTGTGGCCATGTTCACAGCTCGTAGTTAAACTCAGCAGTTTCAGTGGCTGTTCTCCATGATAATTTTTCTTCCTTGGATAGTCTGCCAGGGCTAAACCGATCCTCAGCGCTATATGGATGAGTTTTGATTCACACTAAAGCGAAGAGAGCACAAATTCTCTGAGAAGGTGTTGTAAGAGGTTAAGTTATCTGCAAAAGCTTAAATCGCAAATGCCAAATTCGCCAGAGCGAGATTAATTATTTGGGTTATACTGTAAATGAAACATCAGACCTAATCATGATAAAATTGGGGATATTTTAAACATCCAAAAGCCACCATTAAAGAATTAAGATCTTTCCTCGGGCGAGTGAGTTTCTATCGAGCAGCGTCCCGTTATTTTCTGAATTACCGCGCCTTAATCTTTTTGAAGGAAAGCCCTTATTCCACCGCGCCGACACAGGTGGAGTTTCACTGCAGATAAGCTTCGTATAATTAATAAGGCAGTTGAAAATGCTTCTATACTCACTCTTAGTTCTTTAATTACTAATTTATACCTCAAAAGGTTTAATCTGCAGCTGCTGTATTTTATCCGCTACTGGCCAGCCATATCCTGATTCTTTTATAGTTCCCCTTGTCACTACGAAAGAATTATGACGAAGCCCTTATTAGTCTGCTTAAAGTGCTTCTAATAAAGTAGGCATCTTCACAATAAATATTGATATAGAACATGCCGTGAACCATTCAACAAATAAAAGAGGCAAATGATGATAAGCTTCAATATTCGGGGAAATTAAAGTAAATTTTATTTTGTTACAAGTTTCATTCAATGATAAAAAAAGAAAATCCTTAGAAAGTATTTGTTAGAAATTTAATATGAGGATCAAATAACAATGAAAATGAAACTCTAGCAGCAAAATTCGAATCAATTGATAACGAAAACTGTGTGGTCCTCCTTTCAGCACAATTAGCCATAAGCGAATTCCAAGTCCACTGGAGTGTGTTCAATTTACCAACACTTAAAATATGAAGAATTTCCAAAATCAAAGCTGTTATTGAAGGTATAAACAAAACCACACTCGTCGCGCGGTGCAGTCCAATGAGGGTAAAAGGTAGCTTTTAAATACTCAATTGTAACAAAGAATTCATTTAAATATTTCCCTGAAGAAAAGACTTTAAAACTCAAAGGGTTGAAAATGAAAGAGAGAATTGAAATGGAAAAAAAGAATTACTAAAAGGTGAAAATTGCCAACTAAAAAGTTAGATGAATAAATGATATACTTACTGAAAATACACCCGAATAAATTTAATTCAGCGATGTTATGAACTCATTTGATCTTAATAAAACCTCAAGGAAAGAATGGGGAGAGCTCCTGAGGTAAATCCAATTTAAATTAGTTAATTCATTCTTAAAATTAAATATTTAGACTCCTGATCAGAAAGAACACCTTTGGTTCAAGAAAATGAAATCTATCTTGTTATACTCATTGAATTATGCAAGCACTCCTGAAAAATATTAGACGATTTATTAACGATTCGAATTGACTCACTTCATAGGTGACATTCTCTTGTCGCGCGGCAAAATATTATTGTGAAAAAGGAAAAAATTTGGATTGTCTTACGCGCGCTTGAATATTGAGTGAGATATGGTGGTCCAGTACAACTTCGACTAGTCTCCATCCTAGCTAGCAGATGAAGCCATTGGTAATTATAGGCCTGGTCCTGGACCCTGTTCTCTATCTCTTCTTTTATATTCTACAACTACTTAAGTCAGTGCAGGTGAGTGCTATGCTTAGATACTACAGGCATTCATTACTTTTATCTCATGGTGCGCGACAGTTATTTCACTGATGGAATTTCATCAATATCTTTCACTTTCAGTAACTTGGTTTACTTATTGCTGATCTTTTACCCTGACAGTGCGTGCTAACAGCCACACTTATTTATTCTAACACGCTTTTCCCAATATCATTGGCTTTAGGAATTATTTATGGCAGAATTTCAATGACTGTAATGATGTGCATTATCTGAATTTTTTATTTCCTTAACCAAGACCAGTCTTATGTCATTTATTTCAGAATTCGCTCAGTTCTTCCTCTCCTGAAGGCGCTTAGAAGCCCCTTTCTCTCCATCAAAAGTGGTTAATCGAATTAAGAACCCACTAAATATCGTCGAACTTGACATATATAAATTCAGCTTAAAATCTCTTATCGGTGACTTCTCGCTACGACTCATATTCTTCAACAGATTTGAAGAAACAAATTAGAGCTTATAGGTGATAATAGTGTTCATCAATTTAAATGTTGTAGTCATAACGTCTTATGTATCGTGGTAAATCTATGGCTTAAATTGGGAGGCAATGGCTAGCAGCCTGCAGAGAGGTTATGAATCAGGCCTCACTCGTGAGGTTCTTTTCCGGAAAACTGTTTTAGATGATTCTAACCACGTCATGTGAGTACATAAACAATGGCCTAGCTGAAGCTTCCGTCGCCGAGGGTATAGTCAGGGTGGCTGTGATCGTATCAATGAGCTCTCGCCTTCATCAACGGTGTATTATATCTCCGCCCCAATGCTCGTCCGACAGAGACCCTCGCCTGATATTATCTAGATGGCGGGACCATTGCCTCCCGCAGGCAGCATTGATGATTGTCGATCAGGCAGCGAGATATGATCGAATCTTAGGAAATGTATATACCTGCCGAACATATGGCCCTGTTGAAGTAGACCTTTTCTGGTTCCGGATCAGATATCAACAACCCTTACATGATACCGTAACGCAAAGCTTGATAGTTCGCTAGCGAGAGCATAAGAATACCTCCTGCATGCCAGAAAACTTTACGGAAGAAATCGCTGTTGTTTTTTTTTTTTCCGTCATTGCCACCATAACGAATCAATAATTATATTTCGACTGCTAATATTTGCTGGTCAAGATAAAAAGTCATGTCATACAGATCAAACGAGGAATAATCTCGCTAAGACCACCGATTTATAGAGTCGTGAAGATCACTAATAATAACGCTCATATTGTTGAAGGAGATAAGGCTGGTATGGAAATTTAAGAATGTAAATTTTCTATAATCTCGTTCCTCGTACAGTCTTGTAACATTTTAGGACCATTGCAAGGAAAATCGCGGGAACTATGCAATCATAGAGTTGAGGCAATAAGAATACTTTGAGCAATTGCTGAGTACACATCAGTTTGAAGTGAAATAAGTCTAAGAATTTCGGTGAGCGTAATTAATACAGAACAATAGTGTTTAAATGGTATTTCAAATTCATGATTGTAGTTCTTTCACCTTCCCACGTAGATTTACCTGTTTACCCATCCTTCAGTTATTTCTGTACGTTTCAACAGTATTGACCTGGGTAAATAAGTATCTTGTGAAATTGCGTGTTACAGGAGAGCACTCCACCCGTTCAGTATATAAGCAGGAGTCGATATTTCCCTTCTCGTCTCGCAACAGAATGCGCTTTCAATTCTGACTAGGGCGACTCTACGTCACGTAGTGGACTATGTGATAAGATAATACATTCGTAGATGTCTTATGATGCTGTATCTTCCGAACGAACTCATGTAAATAGCTATTGCAACCCCTGCATATCACTTTGCATATTATGGCTTGGAAAATAACTTTTAATTATTTATGTATAGATTACGATAATAACATTAAATATTTTATGATAAAGTCAAAAGTGTGTGGCGCATATTTGGACCATTTCTGCGTGTTAGGTTATAAAGTTTCCATAGATTTCTATATTTGATACTTTGTATGTGATGATTTGAATACTTTGTTTAGGAGTCTTTCACATTTAACATTTATAAATATACGACCCGACTGGACCCTTGGGAGTTTAATATTCGAACCTAGTGTAGCTGCGTGTTTGCGTGATTGGTGTGCCCTAGGATGAGGTGTGTAGATTTCATGATACTAAGGCGGAACTATATATTTAGGATATGAGCATTACGTTATGATATGTGCATTATATACGTGTAGTTAGTATTTGTAATATCATAATATAATTAAGCTCAAGATTGATAATTGTCATATCATCCTTATTTATTACATTGTTTAATTTCTATACCTGATATTTAATAAATGTAATTAATTTAACTACTAATAATACTGAACATAATAAACAACTAAGACATTTTTGTTAGGTGTTACATGGTAGTTCGGCTATGATTATGTCGTAAGTTGAATTTCGGTATATAATTATCATATATATATATTATTTATTATATATATATATATATTATATTATCTATATTGTGCTATATTTATCTGAAAATTATTTAATTATTATCTAATCTATATTATTATCTATTTATTAATATTAGTCAATAAAGTTTATTATGTTTCAATGTTTTTGTATGTATATACTATCTATTATAGAGATTCGTGCTTTATTCTATTTTTTTATAGTGGTTAAATTAAGTGAACTGATAAATTTTTATATTTTGTAGAAAGTCTCCAACAACATCATTTTAATTACAAAGTTTTATTTCTCCTTTCAGCAAGATAACAAATTTTTGGATCTGCTCAAAATTATCAATATAACGAATAGGAATTTTCATTTGAAAACAATTATTGAAGGAGAAAAAGGCTGATAACAATAAATCTTCAAGTAACAATTTTTATATTTTAGGAATACAAAATAATGAAGGGCGTTTGTAAGCTCTCCCGCATAAATTATATTTATCAGCTCTGCATTTGGATCACGAAAAGTTTAAATTCAGAATTCAGACAATTTTATGTGATCTCATGCAGCAAGTGACGGTACTCGAACATGAGTTAAGTATATTATGAGATTTTATTATTGGTTCACATATTGGTTCTATATACAATTGTTTTTGAGAATCTCATCGGTAACTGAATATTACACTACTGAAGAATAAGACTTTTCTATATTTATATTTTAGTGAAATGATTATTATCAAAGTGTTATAGAAGAATATTACTAATTTCTTCGCACTAATTAATAGTAGAACAGTGAAAAGGTAATCATAGATATATTGATATATTAATTATTTATAATCATATAATTGATATTATATACTTATAATATATAGAATAATAAGTATTGTTATCGGATACAAGGATTGTTAGATATATAAAGTCAGTACGGCGTATATAGTTATTATATAATGATAGTATTATATAATAGTATTAATACAGTAATTATATATAATATAGTAACTATAAGATATAATCTTGTGTAAAGTCTAAGCTATTAATATATAGTATAGTATATATATATTATAATTAAGAATTATTATATGCTATTATATATATATATATATGATTAATATTATTATTAGTATTATTATTATTATTAGTATTATTATTATTAATTATATTGAATTAATTAGTTATTATTCTTATATTTAGTTTATATTAATTATTATTTATAATATAATATTATTATTTTAATTACATATTTATTTAATTGATTGTTAATTATATTAATATTATTTATATATTAATTATTGATTATTTAATTATTATTATTATTAATTATATTATTAATTTATTATTATTATTTTATGCAATATGCAATAAAAGTTACTATAGAGACGTGAGACAGTGATAATTATTTTTTGGAAGTATAGAATCATAAATAAGTGATATTTTATTAATGGAGCGTTTATAAATAATATAGTGATATAATATATAATATTATATTATATATTGATAATATATATATAAATCGGTTATACGTATATATATATAGATATAATATAATATTAGTTTTGAATTAATCGTATAGTACTTAGAAACATATAAATTATACTTTGAACATTGGTAAGGGTAGTGGTAATAAGGGGCAGAAGTATAGGTATAGTATAGGTATAAGTATATAGGATATATATAGCCTGAACTTGGTATACAAATATAGTATATATCGAGGTAGAGAAAATAGTAATAATTATAATTTCACCCGGAGTATGATTAGTGATATATTGTACCTCATTTTATAAAACGCATATATCTTTATTAATTATGTCTAATGAGTAATGACTATTTTACATGAATACAAACAGTTATTTATTTCTTTATACACAATATATTATTATTAAATTAACTAATTGAAAAGTAAATATCTATATATTTTTTAAATTCATCATTATGCTTAATATATATAGTATACATAATGAAAAAATTATAGTATATATTCTGAGTATATATATTTTAAGTATCCAATTTATATCATTATTATATATTATATATATATATATATAATATTATAATAATATATATTATATATATATATATATATATATATATGGTATTGTATAAATTGAGTTGTTATGAGATTAATTAGATCCTATTGTGGTGGATTAATTTTGTAATGTTGTCCGTATTCCCTCACTGACTCTCTTATCTTTTTCTTTTCCTTTTCTTCTTTCTTCTTTTCTTTATTTTTTTTTGTTTTTGTGTGGGGGGGGGTCTGGAGGGTGGAACGGTGTGCTTGCTTAATTCCTGTTTAAAAAAATTCGTAATTATCTTTTATTTCCGAAACAAATACATGATGCTTATAAAGCATTGACACGGAAATTTATATAATATAAATTCATAATATATTAAGACATAAAACATAATGCATAATAAATAAACTCAAAATATTATTATTATTTAATACATGCTAATACTGTATTTTTTCTATATTTTATAAAAGTTCTGCAAGATTATTTTGAACGAAACTATTTATTTATGTTAGAAAATACTTGACATACGCTTAGCCACACTCCAAAGAGAGACACTCAAACTTGCTGTGCATGTATGTATGTATGTATTTATGTATTAAAAATCTTTAAAATAATTTTTTAGGATTATTCCTGAAAGTCGTTTTTCTGCACTAAATACATTTTTATTTCATAAATGTTCTTGAAAACATAAATGGACGTAGTTTTATTTGCAAAATTATTACCCATTTCTTGTGCTCTAAATATATTCATAAGACAAATAATGAAAAGACTCAAATTATTCTCAAATGAATTCAATAAAAAGGTGAACCTATCAAATAACAGTTAGTGAATGTCACATTTAATATAAACTTCAAAAATGTGATTTAAACTTCACACCAATAGTTTTATTACTAATAAAATGGTTGAAATTAGACTCGAATTGTTGAAGGTAATCAATGCTTTACCATATTATGAAGGGAATTGGCGATCAAGTCTTTATTTTTCTATTGTAATTATTGTTATGAGATATTTCAGAATCTCACTAATGTTCCTGTCTACTCCCGTTCCCTCTCCCCCTTGGTTTAGAAAGTAGAGGTTATTTAATAGAGGCTTACAGAAGTAAAGTTTAACTTTAGTACAATAATTAATAACAGCATGTATTAGGTTGGAAAACAGTTCTTGAATTTGAGTGCTTGCAAAAGTGCGAGAAAAAAGTCACGATTTTGTTTTAAAATTTAATTTTTATCACATAACTCATGAAGCAATTGCATTCATCAGTGAAAAATATTCAGAAATCATCTTCTATAGACTTTTTTCTTTTTCTTTTTTCCTTCTATCATTTGAAATAAATTTTACAATTTTTCTGAAGAATTTTTTTTAATTTTATTATTTATTTAGTTTATTTTTTATTTTTTATTTTTTATTTTTTTTTGCTTACATTATTTGTAGGACAACCATGTAAAATTTAATTTGAAAGTAAAATGAAAAATTAAAATACAAATATAATATATCTTAAAAGTGTTTGTTGTAATATATATATATATATAATTATAATATAGTGCCTAATGTTACTTAATATTTAAACAAATATAATTTAATATGAGTATTATATAGAAATATATTTTACGTATCTTATATGTGGATAGTAATAATGAAGAAGATGTGATCTATCCTATTACATAAGATGAGTAATAGAAATATTTCGCATAGTAGCAGATTTGAGGATTGAAGCTATTATTATAAAGAATAGGTTGTATATTGGTAATATCACATAATAAGTTAGTAGAAACTAATGAATATATATATATATATAGTTGTTACTAAGTTATGTAGCAATTGAAATTTATAATAAATAATAAAATAGATATAATAATAATAATAATAATAATAATAATAATCAATAATAAATATAATATAATCATATATAATAAAAATAATAATAATAATGTATAATAATAATAATAATAATAAAAATTTAATAATCATAAAAATAATAATACATAATAATAATATAATAATTAATAATAATATAAATATAGATATTAATATATTAAAATAATAATCAATGATATATAATAATATTATAATTAATAATTCATATACATAATATAATATAATAATATAATAAAATAATTATTATTATTATTATGTATTACTTATTATTCATCAAATTATGATATATTATTATCTATTTTATTATTATTGATTATTATTCAACATGATAATAGTTATAATATTAATGAAATTAAATAATTATTGATACTAATAATAAAATTAGCAATAATAGTAATAATATTAAAATTATTATTAATATATTATTTTATTATTATTATTATTATTATTATTATTATTATTATTTTATTAATTATTATTATATTATTATTATTTTATTTATTATTACTATTATTTTTGTTATTATTATTATTTTTTTTTTTTTTTTTCTTTTTTTTTTTTTTTTTGTTTTTTTTTTTTAATTTTTTTTTTTTTTTTTTTTTTTTTTTTTTTATTTTTTTTTTTTTTTTTTTTTTTTTTTTTTTTTTTTTTTTTTTTTTTTTTTTTTTCTTTTTTTTTTTTTTTTTTTTTTTTTTTTTTTTTTTTTTTTTTTTTTTTTTTTTTTTTTTTTTTTTTTTTTTTTTTTTTTTTTTTTTTTTTTTTTTTTTTTTTTTTAATTTTATTTTTTATTTTTATTTTTTTTTTTTTTTTTTTTTTTTTTTTTTTTTTTTTTTTTATTATTATTATTATTATTATTATTATTATTATTATTATTATTATTATTATTATTATTATTATTATTATTATTATTATTATTATTTATTATTATTATTATTATTATTATTATTATTATTATTATTATTATTATTATTATTATTATTATTATTATTATTATTATTATTATTATTATTGCGGTAAAAGTATCCGGCTCCGGCTGAATATCCTGCCTTTTCGAAAAGTTACTACTTCTGCTGGATATCATTTTTAATATCCGGCCTCCGGTCATGGCAATCGGATCTTTCTATAAGGATTTGAACATTTATCCTTGAAATTCAGAATTCTTAGATTCACAAAGAATAATGCATTTATTAACGTGAGAGATATTCAGTTTGAATTCGGTATATAGGTGTATAAGAAATAGTGGTTTGTATGTATACACATTGCACACTCACGTGCAGTGGATGTATAATTGTGAGATTTTTCTTTATTTTTATTGAAAGATTCTTTTAGCAAAACTCTGAGATTTTTAATATTTAAAATGGATCTCATATTGAAATTTATTCATCATTGTATTATTTATAAACTTGCTTGGAGTAAATCGTTTTATATAATTGTGCAAGAGGTTTTTTCTTTAAACACAATGTAATTTACTATGTATAAGTAAGTATACATAACATTATGATGGACAAATAAATATTCATGAAAAATACATAAAAACAATTTGATAAACTTAATTAACTCGTTAAATTCTATTTTCCCTGATGATTTTATTTAAAAATTCTAATGAATATGAAATAAAATGAGCTTATATTAACTTTGGACAAAAAATTAAAAATTTTAAAATTATATATTGAGAGATTTTTCTTTCTTTTGGATTCTGTTTAAAGAAAGTATAAACCTAATACATTTATTTATTAAAGTTTTCTAACTCGCTCACTTATATCTTTAGAGAAAATTTTATAAAAATCAAATTAATAGTTAAAAATTAGAGCCAATTTTTGATTAGCTTATTTTTTTTTTTCGTAACAAATATTTCTAAAAGTAGTAACTCTGCTGTTTGCTTAATGAAACAAAAGATTTATAATTACAACTCTATTGTTAATAATTTCAATTTATTCCTTTTTAGCATTTTATAGAATGAATGTTAACATGAATAAATTTATTAAATTATCAAAAATTTATAATTAACCAAATGTGGTGCATAAATAGAAGCATTTCTCTCTTTTCATGTGAAAGTGTATTTGTTTTTGAGTGTAGGTGTGGGTGTGGGTGTTGTCAGCTTGGGCAAACATACACTCACTGAGGACACTAATTGAAGAGGGGAATAAGTCTATTCTTGCAAAGTCTGAAAGATATGATGTTTTAAGTCTTAAGGTAATTAAATATAAGATACTTACTTACTGAATATACTTTTAAACCAATAGACTATATAGATATGTTTTAAATGCATTTCTATTCAATAGGTATTTTATTATAAAAGAAAAGGTGTCTTATTAGAAAAGATTTTTGCAGGTAATTCGAAAGTTCGGATAATAGAGAGTAAGGCTGCTCCGGCGAGCCGGATATCCAGTCTCTGATCGGAGACAAAAAATTTAGGTCGTATTATCCTGTCACCGACTATCGGCCAAATTTAGGGGTGCAGTTACAATACTAGTTATTATTATTACTATTATTATTAATTTTATTATTATTATTAATTATTAAAAAAACGATCCTGTAAGGGATCGTTTTTTACGCACCTCGACTTCGATCCGCCGTGTTGCTTTTGCGAATCCCGGTCTGAATCCGATATGATATCTAGATGGTTAGGGTATGTATTGTGTTTGAATTTGGAGGGTTTTAAGATGGGAGGTAATCGTCGTAGCATGTTACGTCCAATGGGTCCCGAAGTGAACTACCCCCTTCACATTGAAAGTATGATTCGTATAAAGCTGAAATTGTGAGAGGATCAAGTTGAATTTCTCTAGAGAATACTGTATGGAATGCCTGTGCGAGCTTGGTCGGGCACCGTGCTGAGCCACTGGGTGCCAAAGGCTTAATAACATTCGTATAGCACAAAATGTTTGTGTGTTTATAGGGTTCTCGAGGTCGTGAGATGCCTCGAATATGAATGTTATAAGTTGTGTAGGGTGTCTGAGACCCTCCATTAGGGGGGTACTTGACTTAAAAAAAAAGCACAGAGTGCAACAGATGTTGATGAAGAAAATGATGAAGGTGGAGGAGAGATGTAGGAAGGTAGGAGTAGGAGTTGGACAGCTTAGCCGGTGCTGGCTCGGGCGGCCGAGTTTATTAATATTTTGTGTAAGATGCAAATATGTGTCCTTATATTTTTCGAAGTCTGTGATGTCGAATAATGTTTTCATTAACTCAAGAAATAAAAATACATATAATAAATAAATAAATAAATATTTTTTTATTCTTATTTATGTTTATAACTTAAATTTACGTTTTTACATAACCTAAAGCGTAAATACTTAATAACCACATCAGTCCAGATCCCCTCGCCTCCTGACCAACGTGATCTAGATGATCTATTGAATTAAGTCACATTTTGAGTATACATTTTGGATAAACATAACATAAAATAAGTCCTTTGAATAAGATAATATCATAGTAAAATGTAGTAACAAAGTTTTCACATTAATAAGCTTACTTGCATACTTGAATAAGAAAATAAGACAATGCAGACCGGTGAAAACAGGAATAACAGTCACATCGTTAATCCCAGGTTTACCAGTAAGCCAGAGTAAAGTAACTAAATAGAAAACAAAAAAAAAACGTAACTTAATTCACGCCTGGTAAGGCTTCTCTAAGCATAACATGTTAATTTAACTTAATGGTATATTAACAAAAGATTTACATATGTGTATTATGCATATCGACCAGCGAAGTATGCTACATACATGAAAAGCAGACGAATAAACAGGCATCATTAACCAAGAGTATAAATTCGAACATAGGAGGGAAGTAAAATAAGTTTACATTTTATAACATAGTAATTTTCATTGAAAGAGTGTGTATATAAATAATAAAAATTATATGTACTAAAATATAGTTAATTTAATATAGCTAATCTCCTCTAATCAAGAACATAGGATTCAGTTGGTAAGTTCTATAATTCTCTAGTTCACATCTTTGATGAAGGATGTAGTATAGATATGCTTCAGCAAATAAAGCATTTTTCGCATATTTTGATTCAGCAGCACTCCTTCTCTCATACAAGAAGTAAACTTATTCAGGCTGATAGTTATTAATGGCACTCCTGTATACTGTATTAAATACGGGGAAACAGCATGTTTCCGGTGTTAAATCATAGATACCATGATGCTATAGTATATAGGATGTCAAGTAAGTGTAAAATCGTTAGGATGTATGTTATGATGTTTTTATTTTAAGCATGATGTATATTCAGATTGTTGAACTGTGAAACTATAACACGTACGATTGAAGTCTCAAAATTCAGGGGTTTTCCAATAGTTTACGAACATCAAGGGTTTAATAACGATCCGATGAGATCGCAGCGTCTATTCTATATGAGCCTATCAAACTGTCATCCTTACAGCTATTTCACTACTCTGCGAAGACAATGGGGATACATACCTTGATCCTCTAGCATAGCAGCAGCGAGAGATAATTATTGATTGAATTCCGTTACAGCAACAAACGATAAAGGTATAATTTGAATCTCTGGCAGGATAACATACAATGATATCGGGTAATCCATCAGGTTGACGATAAATTTTTTTATTGTCGCAGAATTTGGAAATCAGAGCTTCTGTGAAGATATCAAAGACAAAGACGTGGAGATGAGGTGAATTGTCTCGTTAGCCAGTACAGGCCGAGAAAAAGATATACTAATTGAAGGAAATCGTTATGCGTAATAAACCTTATAGGTAATTCGAATGCTTATACTTTCAACCAATCAGAAGAACGTAAACAAGAATACAACGCAGACGAACGAACCATATCAATTCAAAAAGGGTATATATTCTCGTAGAATCAAAACAACTAACACAACAACCCAACACAAAACACAATAAACACAACATCAAAAACGAACGACAACAACAAACTAATCACACAACACAACGACAGACAAAACAACAAGACGAAAAGGATAAATACGTACCAAATAAGTTCTTTATATAAGCAACCAGCGAATATATGCTATGGTAACATTGTTTTTCACATTAATAAAGTACATAGATTACCAGATAAGATAGTAAGGCACAATGAAGACTAACCACATTACGCATAGAATAAACATAACATAAACAAAGTTCCATAACTTAATGTAGTAAAACAGTCCTAGCAAGATACAAAACTGTAACTATTCATCTTTTTCAGCATATCTTCTAACATATAATGTTAATTTTACATTAAGCGAATGTTTACGTAGCATTTAGAGTATCATTCAAAACTAGTGCAAAATGATTCTTTATATACTAACCATTGAATTTATGCAGAATTACAAGTTTTATATTATTATAGTAACATATGCATCATATCACTAAGAAAATAATGTAAGACGACAAACTACACATAAGCAGAATAAAGTGTGTAACATTACAAAGCTCCAACTTACACTGTTATAACTAACATTGCCATACAAAACGTAACTATATACTTTTCCAAAGATATTCTAACTATTAACGGTTGAATTTTGTAACATTGAATAGTAATAATTTTACCCAGGATTTTCATAATCTGTGACATTTATAATACACCAACGAATAATGTAAACAGTAACAAGTTTTATCCAAAAATAACAAAAATAAGTTCTTTATATAAACATTGATATAGCATTAACACAAGCTTTAGCTTAATAGCTACTATAATATACCGCATAAAATAAAGGCAACTTTAAATACGTCGTGTAAGATAGCAGCTAACATCCTGAAATTCATACTTGTCAAGGTAATCTAGATATGTGTATTTAGGATATAATATTTTCAAATGAGGACTAATATATGAAATATAACAAATCTTTAACAAAGTGAACAATCTATCAAAGATACATAACATCTGAATATGAATAACACCAATCTCTCATTGCAAAGTGTAGCCGTTTTGAGTATAAAATCAATTGTCCTATGAAACGTAGACATTAGCGAAATTCTAGGGCAAACCTAACATTACCAGAAAAAACTTTAAGCTAGGTTCACGTTTCTAACACATAATCGTCAGTTAACAGTAATATCTTACAAAATCATCATTTCTCTAACAAATTCAGTTGAATTTTCAATTGTATAGTAATGGATATTAACATTAAGAACCTAACTTACGAATACAAGTTTATTATGCCAGTAAATAACACCTATTCCCTGCATTCCTACCGTCGATCTGCCTGTTCTATTGAACTATGATTCAAGTATATTTAAGATAAATTTGAAACAACATACATAAAATAAGTGTCTTTATATACTAACACGAATATTATATAACCAACAGAGTTTAGATCAATGAAATGCTAAACCATTCATAACTGGGACTAGATATAGTACATGCAAACCTCACAACACTCACGATATGAATAATAACTAACTCCTGAAAAATTCCTAATGATCAGGGTAAATGTATAACAGGTACACAATAACTCATATGTTCCGCACTTTGTGAGGGCATATTACGATAGGTAAGCAGATATATAACAAATCTTAACAAGTGACAATCTATTAAAAATGCACATTGCTTGACTATGAATGTGACAGCTATTTCATCAAGTGGACTCATGTTCGTAGTATACATATATTGACTATGAATAACTGACATTAGCAAAAGTCTAGGGCAACATGACATTATCATCAAAAACTAACTAGGCTCACATCAAATCATCGTCAGTATAACTCACAAGTAATATCTTACAAACTCATCTTTCTCTAACCTCAGTGTTATTTCCACATTTAATAGGTATATTTACATAAAGTACTTAAGTATTACGATAAACGTTTTCATTACACGTATATGTAAGCAAACACCTTACTTCCGAGAGAAAACGCCAGGGGGATGGGCACTTAAAGGATTGAAGCTTGCGAGGGGGTCCCCGAGGGTGTAAGCGGCTTTACCCTCGAGGAGGGTAAGCCTAGCATTGGAAGTGATTCCAAAGCCGTCAGCCCTTCGGGGTGATCCCCCCTCGCAGGATTTCACATCCCTTTCAAGGGGGCAGTCCCCTGGGTTTCTCGGAAGGTAATGGGTTGCTTTAGATACTCGTGGTTATGATATGTTTATTCGTGCTTAAGACGTTTTGGTTAAATATTACTATGAAATGTGGAAATAACACATTTGTTAGAGAAATGATGAGGTTTTTGTAAGATATTACTGTGTTACTGAGATGATGTGTTAGAACGTGAGCCTTAGGTTAGGGTTTTTGGTTGAATAATGATGGTTTTTGCCTAGACTTGTTGCTATGTCTACGTTTCATTCATAGGTCAAATGATGTTTTATTTGACATGAGTGACACTTTGATAAGATAGTGTCAATTCATAAGTTAAGAATGGTGGATTTTTGATAGTATAGGTATTTGTTAAGGGATTTTGCCTAGATAATAAGGCTTTACTGTCGCTAATTACTCAAGAAAGTGGAAATTATTGAGTATTGTGTGACCTGTTAGTTACTTTACTTTGATAAGTAGGGATTTTCAGGATGTTAGTTGTTATTCATAACGGAGGTTGTAAGAGTTTTCATAATTGTACATTATTTTATCGAGTTTTGATTTGTTTAGCTTTATTGATTCTGATAAACTTTGTTGTTAAGCAGATATTGTTGGTTAGTATATTAAAGAATTATTTTTATGTTATGTTTTGTTAAAAATGATACTTGAAATATGATTGAATTTAGTTCAATAGATAAAGGCAGGTGGGAGGGTAGGTGACTGCGGATGGGTGGTTGATTTACTGGATTAATGAAATGTTTAGTTCGTAGATTACGGTCGTGTATGTTGAATTTTTAAAATGACAGAATTTCAGTTCACTAACAGTTGTTAAGATAAATTATACTTTTTCCTAAGATATTTTCATTATTAACTGAATGAAGTGTTAAAACGTGAGCTAGGTTAATTTTTCTGGTGTGTTAGGTTTTACCTAGATTTTGTAATGTCTATGTTTAATTTAGGACAATTTGATGTTATACAAAGAGTGTACCCTTTGATGAAATGGTGGTTCAATCATAGTTTAGATGTGATTTTGATAGATTGGGTCTTTGTTAAGGGTTTTGTTAGATGATGCGGCTTTACCTGTTGTTATTTAATAAACCTTACCTATTTTAAAATATGTGTGACTTTGTTGACAATTAGTTTGATCATTAAGGATTTACAGATGTTAGCTATTATCATAACGAGTATGTTAAGTTTCCTTTATTCTTAGGTTGCGTTTATATATGGAGCTTTATTGAAGCTAAGCTTTGTTGGTTAAGCTATATTCGATGTTAGTAATAAATAACTTATAGTTTGTGTTAATGTTTGGATAAATTTGTTATCGGTTTTACAATAATATCCTATCAAGAAATTTGTCAAGATTATGTATAAATCATGTTCCAATATTACTAGTCAATGTAACATTAAACGTTAATATTTAAGATATGCTTGGAAAGTATATAATAGGTTAATTTTGTATGCATGATTATTAAGTGTTAAGGTGAGCTTGTAATGTTACACTTTATTCTTGTGTAAGTTGTTAGTTGGTCGTTGTACTTAATTTTTAGTTCATATGATGCTATGTTATATTTATTAATGTGAAAACTTGTTCTATTTGAGCATATATTATTGGTTAGTATATAAAGAACTCTTTTCACTATGTTTATACGAAAGATAGTCTAATGCCTACGTATCAGTGTTTATGGTAATTAGCATGTATTTAGAGATATGGCTTGAAAAGAGGTGAATATGGTTAACGTTGTATGCTGTGCTAGTATTTACTGTGATTAGTATGGAATTTTTATTTTAGTTGTTTTCTGGTAAGGTGTGTAGTTTGTATTGTGCCTAGGTTCTTAATTACTGTTCCTATGTTAGTTTATTAATGTTAAAAAAGTTACTATATATATATACGGTGGAATAAAGAATATTTTGATATGTTAATGTTGTTGTTGTGTTGTTGTTGTTGTTGTTGTTGTCGTTGTTGTGTTTTTTGTTGTGTGTGTTGTTGTTGTTGTGTGAGTTGTTGTTGTTGTTGTTGTTGTTGTTGTTACCCCGAAATATATCATTTTTTTGAAACTGAATGGTGTGTCGTGTTGTATTCTGTTACTTTCTGATGTTGAAAAGAAGATCTCATTCCTATAAGGGTGTTTAAGACCGTTACGATTATCCTTCCAGTAGGAATTTTTCGGCTGTACTGGTACGATGACATCTTCCCGCATTCCCAGTCTGTGATTGATTAGTACAGAGATTCGTTATCCAGTTGTGTCATACATTTATGCCAGGCTGATGGATAGAATACCCATGCTTGCCTCCAGAGAGTATTATGCTTGTTTGGGATGATTCCTAAGCTTATCGAACAGGCTGGCGGGGGCAGTCGCTAAGATGAAGGATAACTGCATGAGTAGTGAATTTTCCAAGGTAGTGTAGAGATCAATAATTGAGACGCTGCGTTACTCATAATGTGCGGTATTAAAACCTTGTTTCGCAATATTGAACCTCGAAGGTGAGACATTCATGCGTAGTGTATAGGTCTACAGTTGAAATCTGAAATATAACATTCATTGCTTAAATAAAACTAATTAATCAATTTACGGATGTTGAATTTACTTGATGACATAATACAATATACACAGGTGGTGTAATGCTATAATTTACACGAAACATGGGTTTCCGTATATACAGTATACAGAGTGAATTAATAATATCAGCCTGGATAGAGTTTACTATCTCTGTATGAGAGAAAGGTGCTGCCTGAAACTAAAATTGCAGAAAAATGGTTTAGTGTTTGCTGAAGGCATTTATACTTACTCCTTTTAAAGGATTTTGTAATTTTAGAGAATATATACGAACTACCAAATGTAATTGGGCATAGATGATGAATTTCAATATATTTAAATAAACTATATTTTGTATTTTATGTTTTTAAGTATTTATATATACACTCTTTTTACAATTTATTATTAGTTATAAAATATGAAAACTTGTTTTACCTTCCCTATGTTCGCATTTATTGACTATATTGATGATGATGGCTGTTTTATATCGTCTGAGTGTTGTTATGTTATGCTCATACTTCTGCTGGTCTGTATGAATTACACAATGTTATAGTAATTTTTTCTTAAAGAATCGATGGCATCGCTAAATTAACATTGTTTGTTGAGATTCGGTCTTCACATGGTCGTGAATAATTGCGTCTTTTACTGCTGCAGTTAGTTTTACTTTACTGTTGATAGGTTTGTCGTTGTTAATTTTAACGTTTATTCCTGTTTAAGATGAGTAGTTTGTCATTGTACATTGATTTCTTATTCAGATGATGCTAAGTAAGCTTTTATAAATGTGAAAACTTTGTTACGTCAGCATATATTTTTTGATCTTTGTATAAAGAATTAGGATTTTATCTTTATGTTATTATAAAAAATGATACTGCATATTTGACCTTAATAAAATAGATCATTAGATCAACAAATGGATATGGAGCGAATGAGGGAGGTTGGATAGTGTTTTTGATTTAGTGATTTCTGCTTTAGGGTTGTAAAAACGTAAATTGTAAGTTATAATATGGAAGAAAGAATTTATTTTTTTTTATTTATTATTTATTTTTTATTTTCTTGATGGTTTGAAACACATTGATTTCGAAATCTACAGATTGAAACATATATTGGACGTACCAATATTGTATTCATTACACAAATATTTAATAATCGGACACATCAACGGAGCCAGACCGGTGCGCTTGTATCCTACTCTGCTTTCCTTCATGTATTCTTCCACATTCCTCATTATTCTTTCCTTCGACTCTGTTTTGCACTCGTGCTCTTTTTTTTTCAGTCGGTACCCCAATCAATGGGGGTCTAGACACCCTACACGGGCTTATAAACATCATATTCGAATCTAAGGACTGATAACTTATAAGGACACCTATATTGTTTTATACGACTGTTTATTAATGGCACGCAGTGGCTCGCAGCGGATGCGGAGCCATCGTCAAGATTCGCCATACCAAGTATTGCTAGAATTAACTTCTGAATCTCTCACCATGATCGTAAGCATATATACGACAATAACTTAATGTTTGAAGGGGGGTGGGTCCACTTCGGTGGACAACCATGGGACGTATCTGGTCTACGAGAGGTTCCGTCATCTAACCTCCAAATTTAACCCAATAGGATAACCCTCAATCCATTAGATTAGCAGCGGAAAAAAAAAAAAATTTTTTTTCAAGAACGATGCGAAGGAAGCACCTAGGCGGAATCCGAAGTGAGTGCGTAAAAACGATCCTTAGGGATAGTTTTGATCAGATCGATATTTCCGTTCGGAAATCGAATCTTGTACGTAATAATAGTATAATATTATGTGATATGCGCATGCGCGCACAGGTATATCTACCGGGGACATGCTCGGTGCGATGATGCGGACCGAAACCGGAGCGGAGCAGAGTCGAATTTCGCGGATCGGTAACCGAAGGCAGAGACGGTGCTGATGTGATAGCGTGTAGAAGCTAGGGGTAACCACAGACAGAATCAAAAGTCTCCTGAACGAGAACTTGAATCGGATTAGACAGCCTTGCAGAGACCTGCGGAATAGCGAACGCTGAAAGGATGGACGAGGATAGTTAGAAGGGGTTTTTAAAACAACTCAAAATGTGTGTTCCTCCGAAACATCTTCGACGTAAATAATAATGAACTAGATAATAATGTGTGTGTGGTGTGTTGTGTGTGTGTGTGTGTGTGTGTGGGATGTGGGTGGGTGCGCAGCGGCTGAGTAATCTTGGCTAAGCCAAGATTATTACTATTCACCTCGATCACAACTGTTAGGCCAAACTCATCCTCAGATGAACAACAAGGGCGTAGCGCATATCGCGATCCACCCTGGGGTGACACGCCTCTATATATCATCCTAAGACTTGAAAAGTTTTAAGATTCGTCCTTTATCCATACATACTATTATATTGCCAATTTAGAAAGCAATATCTCTTATTACTTTTTGAGAAAAGCTGGTCGAGATCAAAGTGTTCTGATACTGACTATATATATAAGTATATATATATATATATATGAGTATTATATAATAATAATATTATAATTTATATATATATGATATATTATAATATTATTATATTATATTTATATATATATAATATATATATATATATAATATAGTTATAATATTATATATACATTATATAGTATATATATATTATTATATATATACTAATATATATATATATGATTATTATTGTTATATATATTATATATGATAATATATATATATATATATATTATATATAATATATGATAATTATTATATTTATATATATATATATCTATATGTATATATATATATTATATAAGCCAGCTCCGCGAAGCATCATGCATGTGAATAAAAAATTAATAAACAGATACAGGAAAAAATAACATTTTGGATTTTAGCAAGCAATATTTCTTCGATGAAACTAAAAAAAAATTATTTTATTCTAATATTTATATAATAACACGCTTAAATACTGTTATAATCTTAGATTAGCAAGCGTACGGCATGGTGATGAAATCTTGATATACTGTATTACTTAATAGGAGGCAGAGAGTACGAAATAGTATTGTTAATTTTACGTCTTGGAGAAATGTGTTTTTTTTTTATTACTTTTTAGGGGGTTCGAGCGACGGAGGACAGAGGGGGAACTAAGTCGCCCCGTAGTCCGGTAGGCTGAGAACCCAGACTCTGTCCTCGATTTCTTCGTTACCCGTGTGATATCCTTTTATTAAAAAAGAAAGATAAAATATAACATTTGGCACCTTGCGTGCTCAACTCGCTGTACTCAGCTTCTTCTTTCGTATTCTTTAGAAAGGTATATCATTACAAGTTTTTCAATTTTTTTAACTGTTTTAAATTTTTAAATGCCTCCCCGCGTTATTTTTTTTTTTTTATGAATTTCATGGCTAAAAATTTCTTGATCTAATAAAATTTAATTTATTTTCTTGTAGCTGTTATAGTTTTTAGTTACATGCATGATCCTTTCGGGAGGCTGACCATACTATATAATATCTATATATATTATATAATATATGTATATATATATATATATATATATATATATATATATATATATATGTATAGTATATATATAGTATATATATAATATAATAAGTAAGATTAAATTTTAGAGAGCTTGGATTTTTTTATTATTTATTTATAAATTTTTAACACACAAGTTTATTATGCACAGAAACATTATTTAGTAGAATATTTTAAAACTTTAAAATTAGATACATAATGCGAGCCTTTCGTCCGGCACGCGGGACCTCTTCAGGCCTGCAGCTAATTCTCTTTTCATCTTTCATATATAGTTGTTCCAGTTGGTTTTCTATTTCCTTAGAGTATTTGTTGAAATTTTTAGGTACTAATTCTGAATAAAATCTATTTTCTCACGTTGTTATTATAAACATCATTGGCCTTAATAAAAGATTCCAAAATCTTTCGTTGAGGAGTATGACTGCTGTTTAGGATAATTTTATGTAGTTGGTATTATATTGTGGTTAGTGGTTCTTCTAGTAAAAATGTTAGTGCTGAGTTTAGGCTGTCGATTGCGAAGGTTATGTATGCTGCATATATTTCGACTTTGGAAATCAGTGATTAGTCAATATTGTACAGTGCAATTAATTGCAGGGGTGTTTTATTTGCCAACTTTGAGTGTAGATTGTTTCTTTATATTTTGGTGGTTTGAATTATATTTTATAATTATAATTGTTGGATGGGTTTTAGTTTATTCTGGTAATCTTTTTTTAACATGTGTGAAGCTGATTAGGAACTGGTAAAAATTGGTGGTGTGAGCATTTTTGAAGATCAATGTTTTATAGTATCTTATTCTTTGCCATTTTTTGTGCTTGTATGATGAAGAAATCAGGATGATGTAAAGATTTAAATGTGATCTTATAGGTATAATTAGTTTTCTTTTATTTTAAAATAGAAATGACACTATATAAAAGCCAGTGAAATAAAGAAACAATATAGGCGGTTTTTGTGTTATTGGAATGATTTGATAACCAATGGATGTAGTTTGGAAAAATTTTCTATATATAGTGTAAAGAACCTCTGGGTATTGTTCCAACTAACTAAAGTGTCTAAAGTAATAGAGTTATTTGACGGCAGCTCTATAGTATATTGAACGGAGGGTGCGATGAGCTTCTCTCTCTCATTAACTCCAAAATGGACAGACAGTATAGGATCCCTATCTCGGGGTTCCTCCGCCCTCCAATACTGGGTAATGGAAACGTCCTCTGTTCGGTCGCTCGGAGCCTATAGTGGCCGCTTATATATATATATATATATATATATAATATATATATATTATATATATATAATTTATTATATATTATAGTATATATATATATTCTAATATTATTATATAATTATATAGCAAATGAAAGATTTATGATTTCATAGATATCAACGACCGATTACATTTGCAACTATGATAACTACAGACGTAGATATAACTTTGGAGTAAGGCTGTCCTCTGAGATTTTATATTCATTGATTATTGCATTAATTCATTTTTATTTATAATTTTATAATTCTTTTTCTCCATAATTGCTAATGGATTCCTATTTTAGTGTAGGCTTAATAGTTTTTAAGATACATATGGAAGCTACTTTCAAGCTGGGCTTATATATATATATTATATATATATAGATTATATAATAATCTAAAAAATATATTACTATATATTTAAACTATAGTCTAATATATTATGTTATTTATATAATAAGATATATATTTTATAATATATATATATATTATAAATATCTATATTATTATAATAGAGGTCGTAGCAGGGGGGTTCCAAAGCTTGTGTTGAAAATGTTAAAGTTATCTAAAATTTTTGATGATGAAGAATAAAAATATTTAATTTATAAGAATAACTAATAGTTAGCAATCAAAGCAATGAAGAGTATAATATTATATTATAGTGAGGAAAACTATTGTGGTACGTGATGTAATTTTTAAGTTTAGTGTTGTGAAAGCATATAAGGAAATCTGTAGTGGAGTCAATACTAGAGGGTTAAATAAGCAGTGATGGTTCTAGAGGTTTTTTAACTTGAAATAATAAAGTGGATTTTTATGATAACTTTGCTGTTCTTTCATAAAGTGACAAACTTTAAAAATATTGACACAGCGAAAACACTGGCACTATTATTAGGCTCCTAGGCGAATAATTACGGATTTTTTAATATTAAACCAACTTTCTTAGAGAGTTAAAATGTGAGATTAAAAATGAGAATGGCTGAGAAAAGGGTGGAGTGGCAATTAAGATTTTATGTTTTTAAAGCAATTGTGTTTGAATCATTAGAGGAGCTTGAGATGGATAGAAACAAAAATTTGAACTTTTTCAATTCCAATATTTTTAAATCTGTAATCAGAGTGAACTGGTTATATAGTTTATTTATGAAATTCAACTTTATTCGCCTTTCACTCTTCATTAGTATATGTATTACAATCTCCATGCATTAAATGAACAGCACTGCATACTATGATGGGTTGTAATTATATAGT